>CAJQZM010017895.1:0-16411 GCA_907164665.1 Colias nastes | reverse complement strand
ATCATTTTGTGGAATACAGCATATAATGGAGGAAAATCGTATAGACTAGCACGTACACGAATAACATCGACGATATCATGTTAAAACGCACGACACGGCGAAATATCCTATCGGCTTTTATATGAACAGAAAATCGTTAAAACAAGAACACACTTCGTATTCTCTAAGGTGCAGGTTTAAATCTAGTACGCTCCTATTTCAAAGCGAGCAAAACTAGCCATAGTCTATAAGAAACGCCAGGTTTTTCTGGGAAACTTCGCTTAGTAAACAATGCGAAGATATCAGGTAATTGTACTAGGAACTAGAATTATCAGCCCCAGTATTACGTAGGTACTACTTATAGACGGTATACACTTTTTAATATATTATGATTAATAGATTGGTTTTAGAGCTATAGGTATATGTTATATCAGACTTGTAATAAAGCGAAATTGAAAACGTTCGACGTTAATAGTTAACAACCAAATTTTTTTTTCAGTTTTTCATTTCAAATTGATCTGTTCTCATTAAAATCTTTTAGGACTTAGAAGCTTGGGTTACGTAACCTTTGACTTTTTTATTAAATAATACTCATTATTTACTTATTACGATGTTTCGATGTTAGTATTTACAAGGATTTTGTCATTATTTACTTATCCCGATGTTTCAAACATTTTACAGCGACTGCGGTTACGGGCAGGCAATCTTCAAATGTTTAAATTAATTGTCAAGTTTTAAAATTGCTGTTTTGCTCTTATTCATAAAAGAAAATTGCATTAAAACTACATTATACTTTGCACCACTTTGACTTAAGAACTATGAATTATTTTGAGGGGTCTTACCTACAGATTTCTTAATTCACGGAGCTTTTAATTGCTAAAGCTGGTGGACTGGAGAGTAGTAGTACCTGAGGGAAAGTAAGATAGCCTATGTAATTATCAAGAATCATTAATACATAATATAATAATATGTATAGGAGCTTTATCTGTTTTTATACATATGTAAGTAGGATTTTAATATTTATTGTATGCAATCTTATGCTTTTTACTCCTCTTGCGTACCTAGTACTGGTAAATGCATTTTACATATTGACAAAGTTTTTATCCGTCAAACAGGATCCGCCTGAACAGCCTTCTGTGCTCTGTTTAGCTGAGCTCTATGCGCTTTTCGAGATTCAATTTTTATTTTAGCTAGTACTTATTCTTCTCTTCTTACCCTGCAAGGGGACACGTTTCTTTAAATGTTTATTACTGGTATCAGGAAAAAACTGACAATGCAATTTTAAACGCTTTTTAGTACCTACTACAGGCACAGTGCACAGTGCACACCCTACTTTGTTATATCTTCACCATGACTCATGCCTGACATAACATTAGGCGTAGACGACTTGACCCATTTGGCTTGGATTTGCGACTTTATACGCTATTTTTATGAACTGGCGTGGACGTTAATAAAATTTAGTGTTTTAGGATCATTTGGTGGCTATTGCCTTACATAGTTTTATAATCAGAGCAGTCTTCTTATAGGTTTATTCACTCGTATTTGGAATATTATTATCAAGGGTCTATCCAGTCTCTTGTTAATTAATGGATACGATTAAATAGTAAAAATTATATTAATTATTACATTACTGAAATATGTATCAACAATATGTGTATAAAAGAACGATTCAACTATGAACTCAAATTTTCAGCTATATTGCTTACAATCTTTTCTAACAGTTTTTATTATTGTTTTCCTACATTAGATAAGTTATAGAGTGATAGTTTGGTCTTTATCGTCTAGGCTCGAAGAAACAAATGTCTGATATTGGTTACTATTAGTATCATATTTTTCCAAGAAAGTTGATTCTGATCAAAGCATAAATAAATGTACCATAGTAATATCAATTTGGAAAATGTACTGTAATCGAAGTAATTGGCGAATGGCGATGAACAAAAACATTTTACACTCGTGTCGTTCCTCAAGGGAATGTTTCATTAAAAATTCGATAGACAGTAATTAAGTGGAATACAATATTGATGCCATGATTTCGCAACAATTTAAATTTCGTAAATTGGTACGATTTTCGTTAAAATATCCGATCCTTTATTTCACAATGAAACAGGCGTGGATGTATTAAAATACCTGTGTATAATTCAATTCTTACAATTGTCAATTTTGCTTATTGTTATACAACACTGTATATAATGCTACATTACAAGCCACCCTTCCCGGCTCTGCTCAGTGCTTACGTTGAATTTACATAAAAATAAATTAAAATAGAGCCTTTGTTACTGAGGAAAAATTTAGCTTTTATACATAATATTTACAAAAACCTTTTTACTCGTGATATAATTTTTTAAATTAGTCCAGTAGTTTGGAGTTAAATCATAATAAATTATCATCTTTCCTATTTATAATATTAGTATCGATATGATGACTTGTTCTTAGTAATGATGGAGAATTTTTGTAATTTATATTTAAATTGTTATTTATTGCTTAATATAACACCTCTATATTTGATAGGATCAAAGAATCAGTAGGTCTATATCGTTATATCAGATAAGGTTACTGAAAATGGGTGATGTTATGAGGATTTATCGCCTACGACGCGTGCACCTTTTTCCATATATTTGTCTCTACATTGATTTTATTTCAGATTATTGGGACGCCTTTATACTATAATGCGTATTATATGAGTGTCATGCTTTCTTTTCAGCTTTACCACACATGTGCTCAAAAATATGTTATTATAAAAAGAAAAATCTACCTCCATCTACCAATTACCGTGTTATTCATGCGAGCAAGTCATATTACACGTCTACATTTTTATATATTGTTTTCTTAGTATAGAATATTAAATTAGTTTCTGTACCGTTTTCATTTTCCTTATTCTCAGCCAGCGCATAACACGGATTACCAATTAATAGTGAAACCTTTTGATAAATTCTTTGCGAGAAATAATAAGCTTTTATTTATATTTCTCTTTAAGGAGGAATAAATTCAGGAATGTTATTGTTCAACAATATTGCACGAAATGAAAAGAAAACGGAATTTGTTTGTTTTAATTGTTATAACGAGATTTGAAATGTTTAAGATTCTTTGAAATATATAACTTTCTATGAAAATTCTATCTATATAATAAAAACGAATCGCTTAATGTGTTGCTAAGCGTAAAACTCTACTAATTGAGCTAGAGTTAACGTTTTTGTTAAGGAATGCATAAGGAAGGTTCTTAAGGAGAGAAAAACAAGAAAAAGGGCTAATACTGCAGAACAAAGTCTGGTGAGGCAGCTAGTTATATAATAAATTGAATCAATAAATACCTACTTTGCGTGGGCGGTGTTGTGGTCAGACGCTTTTGATCTAATTTCAGGCTCTATATCGTGATAGACAGTAAACTGATTAAATTCGATTCACAATTAATTCCATTTTCATTTCGATATCCATCAAAGTAAATCGAGGATGAACGTAAGTGGTTAATTATCCTCTCGGCTCGACGGCCCTCCGCTCTCGGCAGTGTGAGTTATATTGAGATTTACCGGTTTTCAGTAAACGCTGCTGTTAAACATTGAAAATAAATAGCCTAAAAACTTTGGACCATTACAACGTAGTTACCCTCTTTTGCTCCCAAACGGGTCTGATAGTCATGCCTTGGTTATATACCATTTGGCATTAACATTGGGGTTTTTAGTGAGAGGATGGTTAGCCAAATTCTATAATTAATATATAATCCTCATCTACAAAGTACAATGCCGCCATGATTCTAAAATAAACTACTAGAGGTCGATTCATTATATGCCACTAATTGGATGTCTATAGGCGCTATAATCGTCGCCTGTCCTCATGAGATGCCAAACTCTTAATTGCCTGAAATGAATCGGCGAAGAAAATGTAGAGACATGTAGGAAGGAAAATATTTTGTAATAACTGTAGCCATGTACTGGTATGCTAAATATTTGGGTCCGGCAGATTCACAAAAGAAAACTTTTCCATACATTACATAAATTTATGCACTTTTATGCTATATTATGATATCGCGAAAGATGCCTCTTTCGCGATATCATAATATGACCAATTATATGAATGAGCTTTGATTGCCATCAAAGCTCATTCATATAATTGGTCATATCTATTGAAAACAAAGAATATTACTACTTCTATAATTACGCTATCAGTCTCAACAAGTCGATTACCAAATTTAGATCAATGGCACTTCATATAATAATTGGAGTATCATCAAGTTATCATTAATTAATTATCCAAGTTTAAGTTCGTCCAAGCGCCCAAGGTAACTTGAAATGTTTCAATATTAATTAGCAACTCGTCCAGCTCCTGAGGACCTGTTAAGTCCAAACTTCATAAAATCATAACACTTATCAGAGTAACATACATCTACTAATTACATAGGTACAACTTAAAGTACCTCTCTTTTTATGAAATCATAATACAGTATTTATTTTTTGGAAATATTTCAATTAAATGAAATATATCCAAAATTGTATTTTATATGATTAGTCGCATATGATCGATATAAGTATGTATTCGGAATACATACTTATATCGATACTACATACTTAATTTCTGAATCGATTAATCATCATCGATCAATTAATTTTAATTATCCTTAGTAATTTAGGGTACGTAAATTTAAATTCTTATTATAACCCGTAACATCAATATCAATCCATATTTAATGAGCATATAAGATAGAATACAAGTTATTGTATATAAAAACTACTTAAAATAATGATTAAACTAAATGCACAATTAGCGCAACGCAACTAAGGCTGGATATTAAACTCAAGTTATAACAACTTTGTGTAATGGTTTTTGAAACTTTGTTATTATATTTTATGAAACGTGACGTGTGTTTAATTTCTTATTTATATATGTATAAGTCAATAACAATAATGAAATAAAGCTTATTTTCTATTACATACTAGCTGTGCCATGTGGATCTACCCGCGGATGAACCTAATATTTATTATGATAGTTTATATGATTTCTTTCATCCATTCCGTGGTAGAGTTTAAAAACGTCCCTACATCCATACAAATCTTTCGCGTTTATCTTATTAGAAGGAATAGTAGGAGAATATGTGCAAAGCTATTGGCCATATGTTCATACTGTCTATGCTTTTATCGAAAAAACGATCAGTGTAGGTAAATGTTTCAATTATGAAAGCTGAAACTAATTTGCGAGCACAGAGCAGGCCGCGGCCCTCGCTGCACGCCGAAAGTGCCAACAAGAGGTGTTGAACTTTTAATTAGTTCACCAACTCCCAAAGAACCATTAAGATTTCCTATTTTGGCATAGCACACGTTACTTGTTTTTTAATTTAACACATTAGTACTGAAGTTACAGAATACACACTCGAAACAAACTTTCTTAACATCTTTTTAAACTGCTGGTGTTGTTGAAATAATTCGTATTTTTAAAAAGATTTCTTAAAAATATTCAGTTAGCAGCTGTTGCATGTTGGCTCGTTGAATTTAAATTCGGTATAGAAGGTGTGAGCCGCAGATCTGAAAATAAAATGTTAACATAAAATTACAATGCTTCCAGTTTATAAATATTTTGAATTAAAAGCAGATACAAAATTAGTTATATTATTTTACATCGTATGACATTTTCGTTAAAAGTATTTGTCAACGAAATTAAATGGGCAGCTTTTGTTTAATTTATTATTTCGCGACGTAGTTTTTGTACTTTATTTTCACGTCCCCGGAGGAACAACGGGGTAACTTTTAAATTTTCGGGGTAAAAAACGGAGTCTCATAATCTAGGGCACGGCCTGTGTGCCAAATGTCCCCAACGTTCCGGACGGTCGACACAACTGAGTCAAAACACCGAAACTTTTATATATACCTAAGCAATATAAGTAGTATTAGGTATATCGTATATGATCGTATAAAATATAATGGCATTTAGTGAGAAACATAGTAGGTACCAATGCAACTCACATAGTTTTTGATGAAAGGCATACAATGTTTGTGGTTTAATTTGCGTTTGCAAAAGGTATGTCAAATGCAAATTGAGTGCTAACCACCGTTGAATAACAAATGATTAGGCGTTCATCCCGCTCAAATGTAATATTAAACGCAATAACATATGTGAATCAAAATGTACTATGTACATATTAAATTGAAACTTCATTAACGATTAACATATGATAATAAGGCAAAGGGTTTTCCGTCCAATTGGATTACATATAAAATTAGTTTTTAATCATTTCAGGATTCATTATAACAACTACCGAAAACGATGTCAATATCCATACGAATATCCGTTCTTTTAATTTTCAAAAAAAAAAATTCGATGCTAAAGTATTTTTTCATTACTATTCTCCATAAAAAATAAAATTTCCTCTAGATTAATAAAAACGTAATTCACTCTACAAATACTCAGTTTATTAAATTTATTCTGTAACGATAAGCAATGTCTGATTAATTGTGTGGTCCAACTTTCTCAGGCCGGGGAATGAAACCAGATGTTCTTCATACTTTATGCAAATTGTTATTTTATAGCAAAACCTCTGTACCTACAATTATACTTTTTGTTTTCAATTTTCTACTTCTTCAAGCGCACACTTTTTACTGCAACTTTTATTAAAAGTAACATGAAGATAATGTAAACTTTGGTTATAATTTTAAACACATTGTTGTACTTTTTAAAGCTGCTTTTCATAATTTTACTTGTTATTTTTAAAAAACAGTTTTATGTAACATAACATTTAGGAATTCTAAAGGTTGGTTAGCTTTTTGGAGGTAGGTATGGTGGATATTAAAACCATAAAAATGTATGTTTTAAATAGAGTTATTTAACTTGTTATAATATATTATATTGGTCGAGATTTGCATTATGTATTTTTGCATATGGCTCGAAATAAAATTGACTTGACTTAAAAATGACAAACAAAAACGATTTTTACTGACATTTTAATATGATGTAATATAAAAACTTAAGTACCTGTCTTACCGTTCAATTTATTCAGATTTTCAGGAACTCCATTATATTAAGTTAGAAGTTCCTAACGCCGCGGCCGTTCAACAAAATTTCACTTCTCTCCGACAAGACGGACATTACAATCTTTTTGTAATTTGGTAGACAGCTTGTAGTCCAGACGTTATTGGATAACGATGGAATATATTTTCTCCTGTTCCTTTCACTTAAATAGTTGTATAAAAACTAAATAGTATGTACTAACCATGTGGAAAGTTACGCCTATATTGCCTACATGTGCTAAAGCTATTTTATTTACGCAATATATGTGTTTATTCTAAGTAAATTACCCTTTATGCAACTCTGTAAGTCTATTGACTCTAGAATCCCGAGCGCCTGTCGCAATTATCTAGCAATATGTATGTTCACAAATATTGCTTAGTCAAACTGTTAGGATGTTACTATTAAGGCAACGTTACAAATTAATATGTGTGAATCCTGACTAAATATCTAATTAAGGCTTATTATAAAGTAAAATATGTATATAATTTTTATCATGCTAGTTATAAAATATACGCTCCTTTTACTCTTATTATAAATTTATTTTACTCGATTTTCTCTTAGGATTTTCTTATCATATTCAACAAACTACAGACGTATTAAATTTCAGCGTATCTGACGTTCGTTAGCAAATAATACAAGTTTTAAATCAAATGTATAGAACTAAATATAATATTCTGTTCTGAAACATATTACGTTGTACAAACTACAAAGATATACATCAGATGATTTAACAATAAACCTTAATTATCCCGGGCTAAGATTTAATTAACCTAAATTCGACGGGTGCAGATAATAAGCGTTATTATAATTTAAATATTCGGCTCGTGTTTCGTATGAATACAAGTTGTATTTGCTCAAGTATCAGATAATTATAATATTTTCCTTGCGTGAAAAATAGAACAGTCACTTAATACCTACGTCGTATTTTTTTATTTTTTTTATTTACCTATTACATTGTTTTCAGGTAACAGACATTGTTGTTTTTGTTATTATTCGAATCTATCTAGGTAAATATTATTACTATCTTTTTGGGTATCTATGCAAGATTTCAACACTTAAAAAAAAAGGTAGTTCAAATAATTCTCAAGGCAAAATAAATATACCTAAGTAAAAAAACATTGAAAAATATGTTCTACTTTGATAAGTTAAATATTGTCTATATAAAAGCATTTATAACATGTTTTCTTTAATAGATTCGTTATTTTTATTTGGAAATTAAATATACCAATTTTAAAGATTCATGTCATTCTATGAAAGTTAAGAAAAATGTACTAAACAGGCGTAGCACAATAAAGCTTATGAACCAGCGATGAATTTTTCGGCTCAACAGCCTGCCTTTGATCCTAGTGTGCGTTAAAAAGGAAAATTTGTTAGAATTTCGGGGTCAACACTACATAAAATATGATAAAGTACGGTCTATATTTAAAGCGTGTGAAACATAGTCAGGCTTCACTATTTTTAACTAAACAGAGGATGGATCTTTCATGTTTACCAGTTGTTGTAACTTTCATGGTTGTAATTTGAAAAGTCTGTTATTTAAAATGTAAAAGATAAAAAATATCGTACATATGGTTGTGAAAAGGCATTAAAGCAAGCATGAATGAATTGGGCCAAACTTCAAAGAACGTATCCGAAGCCTTTGCAAAAACAGTATGTCATCATGAGGGAGGGTGCGAACGTGAACTATAGTTAACTTTGTTTTGTGACCTATAATACAATTAAAAATATTAGAAGTTTGTAGTTCATACAGATACGCATTGCTTATAATATAATTAGGTAGTGATTGTGTTGCCTTTTATGTATCATTGTATGTTAAGTACATACAATTTCGCTTCGTTTCGCTTATAATAAAATGTAACCATAATTTGGTGTGTTAACTACCTATTGCTTAATTGATTAATTTTGATTATATACTATTTGGAAGGTATTAGAAATTAAATTTTAGCACATTTTTAATAGTGCTTTAATATTTTTTTCGTACTTTTCCTCGATCTCAGACTAAAAAAAATCTAATAAAATAACAAATATACCCTTCTTAAAAAAATAAGAAATATAAGTTAAATAACAATATTGTGTAATGTTAAAGTCGGCAATCGAAGTGACAATGGTCTTGGTGAGTGATCACCACCGTCCATGAACATTTGCAGAGGTAGAGTCTCTAAAAGTTCATTGCCCACGAGAGGTGAGAAACAGAATACGAGTCTCCAATTGCCAATTTAATCCCCAAATCTGATTCACGTAAATATAAACCCGCTATAGTCCGTTTCCTTTACAATAATATGAGCTGCTCCATGCAGCATAAACTAGAGATCCTAAATTTTCATACCGTAATCGTAAAACCACAAAACAATTAGTATGCCGCAGTATAATATTTTTATCAATATTCCCAAAGAATAAAATCCTGATTATACGGCCAGGCGTGAAAATACAACTTGGACATCTTTTATATATGCAATAAACTGCAATAAACAAATGCAAATATTGCAATATACTAGGTAAAATAATTTGAATATTCAATATTTTTACAGAAAATCATATAATATGATCAAAATACCTCGAATTCCATTTAAGTGTTATTTATTTAAAGAAATGCTTAATTTACTTCTTGAATGGGAATCTTTAAGATACGATCTTTCGATAGCTACACAATAAGTTATAAGTAGTTAAGTAAAAAAATATTTTGTTTATATTACACATATTAGGATCAAATAATTATTGTGATTTCATTAAATTATGTTATTAAGTTGAATCAGATTACACATTTAATCAGCTGCATTGTTAAAATTTGGTATTCGTTGAATATTCATATGATTCCTGTCAAAACTTCATAATTACATAATTATTATGCTACCATAATGCGATTAATTGGGTATTGATAATAATTGATAGACATCGCCAAATAGCGCAATTTATAAAACACAGCAGATCTATCATTTCGCGTATATTCTGCCCTTGTTAAATAAATGTTTAAAGTTGTATTAGGCCCTTTATCTATTACATCAAATAATTATTTATAGGGAAAGTGACAGGGCATTGATAAAGCGAATCATTCTTGAACTTTTACATTTTTACATATTTAACAAAACTGAACCGAAGCTTAAATTTCCCACAGTTAAATCTGGAACATTGTCGCCATATAACTTGTATGTACTCGAATAAATTCATGTAACCAATACGTAATAGTATTCTATCGGTGCGCCCACTTATTCCGTATGGAGTTAGTATTGTCTTCATAAATCTTTTGAGCCATAGAGCCGTCTAATCTAACGCTTGAGCTGAACACAATATATACGAGCCTTTAGGAGACTTGTCGTGCATTCTTATGAATCCAGATTTGGGGATTTGTAACTAAAACGTTTATGTGATAATGCAGCTTGGTAGAAACGATGACGTGTTCATTTGTTTATTATCATAATTCGTATCAGCTATTAACGCCATATTTACTTTAAAAAAAGTTAACGAATATGTATTCCAATAAAATAACAGGTAATTTATATTAGAATGAAAGTTATAGAAATATTTATTTTAGAGTTAAATTGTTAAGGAACTAATTGATTAGATGAAGGAAAATTAAGTTAAAAGTCAGATATAATTGAAAAGAAAGGTGAAATTTTGCTGACTTCCCCGAAAGAGGAAAATTCTCAATTAATAACTTTTTTATTCTTATATTTTCAAATAAAGAAACAGTGACTTTTATTTCTTTAACATCTTGAAATATAAAATTATTGGTATAAGTTCAACTTGTGCTATAAATTTTGTTAGGTCTGCAATAAAAGCATATAATTTTACATACAAGGAGGAAGGCTTGCTCAAGATCAGATACAAGATATTTCCAGCATACCTACTGGATACAGCGTACGATATTATGTAATGTGTTTTTGTTCTTGTTACAAACAACAAACCTCGTATCTGAATTCTGAAGGTAATATTGTATTGTACTAAAGAACGAATTCTTATAAAATTATGCAAACTTTCTTTAAAATTAGAATATTTGCTTCACCGAATCTAAAATTTTGTATTTCTAAATTTATTGTATGATTTTATTTTCCAGCGATTCTTAGATCTTTAGCATGAAAATGTATTATTATTATTCAAAGAATTTGTTACCTTTTTATAATTTTTATCTGTAGATGGATAATGATGGATAGATAAGAGCATTTGCTCTTACTTAGGTACAATTAAAAATGGGTATATGAAGGTCCTCAGTTTCCACGAACAGCTGTCCCTGAATTCTTTAAACGCGGTCTCTGCCAATCATAAATTCTGAACACGCGTAAAATTACGCATTTTAATATTTAAGTCTCGAACACAGTTAAAACTTCTAGGAGCTGTTAATTGGCTGCGCGTGACGACGGAGCCATCATCTAATGAAAATGTAAAGCCGAAACTTGGCAAGTGAACTGTTGCTTATTTAGGTTAACACGACGCCCGGTAATGCATAATAAAATTGTTAGTGAGGAGTAGCCGCTGTTCCTGGCTCCACTCCAAAATGCGTACATCCAAGATAACAGTTTAACGATAAACTTCTCTCGAACAAAATAAAAGCGCATCTCGACGCCTCTCCAACTTAGCGCGTTGAAAAATGTTTATCGACTTGTGATATTCGCAACACCAATTTTTACAAGTTTTCTTTTACATAAATTATTGGAAAAGCTAAATCGAAAATTGTAGCTTCGCGATTTAAAGGGATGTTCACATTGTAAAATTTCAGAAAATCAACATTAAAATCAATGACATTTTTCGCATCATTGCACATTAGCTTTAATAAATAAAAAAAAGGAAGTAATGTTTTAAATTACATGTTTTAATGTTTGTTAATGTTTTAAATATTCCTTCTTTTTAAATACCTAACCTAGTCACTTTATATTCTTGATATTCACATTAAAGTAATAACTGTATTTCAATCTGATACATCGTTTCATTCAACATAACGATGTCCGTACTTAAGGTTTACATTTGCGTTGTAGAGTACTTTTTACTAACATTAGCTATAAATTGGCTGTAAGACAAATCATCGCATGTTATCCGTACGAACACACAAGGGAAATTAATCTTTAAGTGGCGACATCGCAAAATGATCGATGGTTTGTTAAATTTAAATTGTGACTAACAAATGCCCGTATGTAACAATTGAGTGATAAAAAATATGCAAGTATGACACCCACACACGCTAGGAGGTCTCTAATAAAATTTATTTGTGTATTTATAATAGGGGATTGGACTCTCTAGGTCACGATCAAAGAAAAAATGGTATGTACTCATATTAATTATGAAATGTAGAAAAGTGGAAAAATTATTGTGTGTTTCGGCAATTTTCAAGAGCATTTTCATGTTGATTATTCAATCACGCAAAAACAGTAGATGCCATAATATGATGGGTTATAACAAACGATTATATTTTACAAAAAGCGACGCCAATCGTATATCAAGCTTGGGTCTGTATTTCCCAAAAGTTTGAACTCAATTCTGACTAAATCAATACATATAAAAATATATTAAAATTAAATTAAAAATAATATAAACAGAAAATGTATTTTATCTTGTAATATAACCTATGTAAACCACATTTTATTTTTTATTTATAAAAATAGCCTGAAAATCAACGTCTCTACATTATGTTCACTCACTAATTAATCATTGAACCGAGAAAAAAAAATTTGGCAAGTAATTTTAGTTAATTAAATTGTTCCATCTATTTATTATCTCTATTAACACGAACGATCAAAAGCTCAATATATAATATTTATAGCATCTTAATTTTGAATTGGAACGTTATTCGGCATAAAGCCTTATTAATTTGTAAATAATGTAGCCACACTGAAACAAACTAAAAATTATCTGAACTGTACTTTCTTATAGTTGATATTACATTCAATGTAGAGCTAGAAAATAAAAATTCTGAAACTGAAACATAATGCAATGAATAAATAGAAATAGGTCCTTGAGAGATTTAAATACCTACTCTTAAAGTTCTATATCATTCGTATCAGATTTCAATACATAACTGGTTTTCGAATCCACCTAAATTTTAAAACCTCACGAAGAGTAACATTGTACATAGAATGTACAATTATAAAACAGCGTTAATGTCACAGTAATGATTTTGTAGAGCTCGTGTCGATTTCACAAATATGTAACTCAACTTAACATATTCTGTTACGAATTGTTACAAGCACAATAGCTGTTCCGTAAAATAAATTTCAATAAAACTCAGGCGAAATGAAATCGAAACAGCTTTGAGACAAAAGTTACGCGTGATAGCCTATTATCTGATGAATTTTAACAAGTTACGAAACTATTTTGTTGGGAGAAGGTTCGTAGAAAGTTTAAAGTAAAATTGCTTGTTACATTTAACCGCGGCTGTACACACTCGTCGAGAGCCTCTCGTCGAGAGCCTCGGCCGAAAAGACTCTCGTCGAGAGCATGCCTGTACACACTCGTTCTAACATTTGAACTGAAGACTTACACGAGAATGGACGTAGAAATAGCTGCTGCTATTTGTCTTTGTGCCGTGAGCTATTATAATTTTTTAAACATTTACTATAAAAAAAAAATTCTCAAACTATGGAGAAAAAGAAGATGGTGGATGATTACTATGCACCCACAGAACAGTAAAAAACATTTACTGTTCTGTGTATGCACCGCAGTAGAAACAGGTAAATAAATATAAAAACTTCCTGAATAGTTAATGTATTTTATTGTATTTTTAAGGAATCAATAGAAACGCTTCTTTGTTTCAGAAGTACAATGGAAAATCAATTGGCTGAGTTGGTGGCAGAACCTTCTGGCCAATTTAAAATAAATCCATAAAAAATAAGTTCCATAAAAAAGGTTCTGTTTGATAGCACTCCAAAAACTGTAATTCTCGTTCATTAGACCACATAGTGAAACACGTGCGTTCATAAATAACCTCAGCGAGCAACTAACTGAACAAGTGTGTACATGCTCGCTCTCGTTTTCCTCGCGAGACTCAACGAGACCCTTTGACTCGGGCGCAAAAAACCGACCAGTGACCGAGACAACCGAGGCGAGACACGAGAGAGCGAGACAAGACGAATGCACCGTGTACATACTCGTTCTCGGCCTGTCTCGGTGTGTCTCGGCGAGTGTGTACAGCCGCCATAACAAGTAATGCGCTCGGTTGGGATGATGAGCTGTCCGGACCTGTGTAAGATAAAACGTACCCGAACCATCGAGATAGTATGTACTACGTACTAGAGAGGCGATCGCTACTACACTCTCTTTAACACGAGCTAGAGGCAAGAATCACAAGTCTCTTTAGTCTGTGCCGGACTGTGCCCCCCGCTTGCCGCGTCAACACGTGTTATTGCTCTGTTCAAAATGCCTTCGTGTGTGCTAAGATATTGTTTTAACAGTTCCCATAATACAAACAAAGCCCGAGGAGTGACTTTTCACCAGTAAGTTTCCTTATTATGAGTAAGTAATGCATTTTACTAATATTGTTATCATTTTGCGAAAAATCACCACGCGTTCTGCGTTTCGCGCCATTTTTCATAGACTAACAGCACAGACGTGACACTATCGATGAGTCTGTTAAAAAAATGTAACTGGATTTTTTAACTATGTATATATACAATATATACTAGGAAAGATTACCGTGTTGTAGTACCTAAATATTTATACTTTTACCCGACTACGCAAAGTAAAACGGTAGGTTATATTAAGTAATATTTATTTATTTACCTATTTTTATTTATTAAAAAAATGTTCATCAACAGTTGTTCCAATAGGATTTATAAATTATTATGCACAACAATTACAAATAAACACAACATTCACAGAAACTAATACAGTAAAAGTTCCTTAATCGCGCTTCCTTTAGTCACGTTTTCACTATTCGCGGATTAAAAAAATGCGACCCAATTTCTATATTCGCGACTAAACATTTTTTTTATTCGCGGATTTAATAAGTACATACATAATAATAAAATTATTCCAATAGGTATCTTACCCAATATCCTTGTCAAATGGACTAATAAGAAAGTAAAATAGATCTTATTACAAGTTTGCCTAAAGTACATAATATTATGTTCTTAAATGATATCGCCGAGGCCTTTGACACAAGCCGCCTTTGTCGCAAGCCGCCTCTGCGGCGATTGATGTTTTTGAGAATGTAAATAAACAGAATGGAAGCAACCTTATAACTCAATAAATAAAGTATATTACACGCTTTATATTAGCTTCACCTGTATGTTTGTAACCGACTTCTTTGGGCGCGATTTTGACCCACTTTAAACGGCCAGATTTCGTTCAAACTTTGTAGATTTATTGAGGACCGATGACAATACACTAATTTGATAAAATAAATAATAGTTAAAAAAAAAATAAAAAACACGCTTTTTATAGAAAACCGACCTAAAAGCGTGTTTTTTAGTTTTTTTAAACTATTATTATTATTTTTAAATGTAGTTCCGTTTATAGTAAAAGCCGCTTTGCGTATTTATTGTTTCGTCTTTCACATTCGTTACAAAAATTGTGATCGAGTAAGGGGGCGTCCATAAATTACGTGAGGTGTTTTTTTTAATTTTCTGCCGCTCCCTCCCCCCCTGGTGAGATGTCGTGAGATTTTATTCAACCCCCTCCCCCATCCTCGAATCTCACGTGAGATTTTTCAAAATGTGAGTTTCTTATACGTAAACGCCATCAACATTGAATCATCGTATCCATTTAATTAGGGCTATTATAAACCAATACTCCAAAATTCGATTACATCATGAAGCAAAAACTGATAAAACTATTGATTACTACACAAAACGACAAAAGCTTACTAAATTGATATTATTTAAAGGAAATTAAAATACATAGTTTAATATAAAATCCTCTTTTTATTAATTCCCTAGTATCAGTACCACCAGATAGTACCGAGTAAACAGATTGCACAATGTGTCGCATCTGCACGCATTGCTTAATCTTTGAACTTGAAGCCACGCCTCGCTCGTTCCACACGTACCCCACCACCTCGGCCGCGCGCAATGTTTTTGTTTGGAATAACCTCTCTAGTGTACATATATCTCGATGACCCGAACTTAATTACCTCCGCTAAGTAAACAACCTTCAGGTACGCGGGCATTCATTTAAAATATTAAAATTTTAATCATTTAATTAGTTTTTAACCGGACTCTTTATTTAAATACTTATTAATTAATTATTTGCAATGCTACTTTAATCTCAGTTGATCAAATAAAACTAATTCATTAAAAGTTATCTTACTCGAAAAGTGCTCTTAGTATTAAAACACTACAACCGTTGATAGTTAACTTAATAATATATTTAGTGATTAACACTCTTGTAGGACTTGAAAAGAAGTGTTTACAATCGAAAGGTGTAGAGTGAATACAATAGGGAAGATTTTAAGATAGGTAACGAACAATACAATAATAGGCCATAGGTGTTCCCGTCATGTACTCGACTCGCTTTGAAA
>CAJQZM010017883.1:0-14930 GCA_907164665.1 Colias nastes | reverse complement strand
TACGGAACCCTCGGTGCGCGAGTCCGACTCGCACTTGGCCGGTTTTTATTTTATTTTTTTTGATATAAAAACCTATATAAAAACTATATCCAATCTAATACTCATTCTTTATTAAACGAATACACCGCCAAAAACTTTCTACGATCGTTAAAATATGATAATCTAAGTAAATTATTATGCGTGTTCGATTGACAAACATTTATCACTAACGCAATCGAAATATTCGCCATAATTTAAATAAAACGAAGCCATTCGTTATATTAAAACATCGAACAATTAACTAAATATTTGAAAATTTCGTCACGATTTAATTAAATGTTTTTAATTTGAATTTTATTCGGCAATCAACTTACTTAACAATTATATAATTAATTCGAGAAAATAATTCGCTTTTTTATCTGATCAATTTTGAATTTTTTTTTTCGAAGAGGAACGTCACTTATGTTTATATCCAGTCTTTGCCATCCTTTTACGTAAAAAAAATAAAGCGCGGGAAAAATCCTTGGTGTGAAAATTTTATAAACCACTTTTATTCATGTAGCAATTTAAATTACACAAGTTAATATTTAGAAATAAATTATATAATTAAAAAATAAAGATGAAATTGTAAGTTAAAATATTAAAATGTTAATAACATTACGGCATACAGAGTGCTTCTCAAGTGAATTGGATTAGTGCGTTGCGGGCCAAGGACTGAATACTTAACATAATCTGAAGCCAATAAAGAAATAAAACTAGATCAATTTGGGATAAAACATAATCGATATGCAAATACGGGGTAAAGGTTAGTTCTGGCCAAGGCTATAAAATGGAAGTCTGGAGAGTATAACGGTTACTAGGCAAGTATGAAATCAATAAATATGTATATGTTGGTTAGATAACCTGCAATCTTATAACTATATGTATGTATTTACTATTTAGTTAAAGAGTTGAGTAGTGCTAAATTTAAAACTTATGTAAAAAACGTATATTAGTTCAGAGAGCCTATATTACAACATGGAAGATGAAAACCCATGGAGGGTTGTCGCGTAAAAACCACAGGGCAGTTCTTTGGCATATTATGATAATAATATATGTACTTAGTTACATATTTTGTAAAATTAATTTGTAATACTGACATGATTTAAAAGAGCAACTATGGAGTTTCTTACCGGTTCTGCTCCGTAGATACTGCTTTCCGAATCGGTGGTAAATGTTAAAAATATGTAATGACGTTTCAAAAGTGCTTCTCGAAGAAGTCTAATTGAATAAATAAATGTTTGAGTTTGAGTTTAGTTATACCACGGTCCACGTTATATCCACCTAGTATCTTATACCACGTTATACCCACCAAGTATCTTTCTAGTTTCTAAATGTTAAAATTCTGAGCATGTTAATGGCAAAGCAATTGTTGAAGTATTTATTTATTAATCAAAGAGGATTACGTTACGAATGAAAAATATTGCAATATCGGATTCGAATATTTTATTATAAAATTACGGTCTTATGAAATAAAACATTTAGTTCATCTATTCGAATAAATTTTGCTTTGAGATATTGTTTTGAACACGAATTCCAGGTGTCATGATCAAGCCTATCATTCCACTTTTTTGTGTCGATTTTTAACAAAATAGTGGCAAAAAGTAAACCGTATCTAATCTACAAATGAATGCAGAATAACTTTGGAATTTTTAATGTCATGTCGTGACTGCGCTATTAAGCATCTCAAGGCGGTCAAACAATACATTTAAATTTGACAAGAAATGCCATATAAAATGACGCCTTCAAGGGTAATGATATACGCAGACACCAATACAAATTGTTAAAACCATAATGTGTTTAGTTCAGCATCAACTTTGGCATTTAATTATAAACAATAGAGTCGATTATAGCATGCTTTGTCTACTCCAATGTAACATACGTGTGCATGACCTTTTCTAGACCATAAGTCAAGTGTGACCTATTTCTGTGGAATTTTGTCATGCACGGGTAATTTACAATACACAATAATTTTGTCAAGGTGGACAAGGATAATAATCTCAGCTATAATGTCTGTCTAACTTGAAATGTCTCATAGTTATAAATCAGTATAACCTGTTGTTTAGCAGTAGGTTGCCGTTTTTATGGGCGAGTGGCTAACGATCAGACCACCTACGTCGCTACGGCCGAGAAGCCCCTAAACAACCCTTAAATAAATTGCAACAAGGCTATCGCAAAAACGATACCTGTCAAAGCTAAGAACTACCACATGGTTGGTGAGATTACAAAGTACGATGGCTCTGTGGAATCGCATAAACTTTAGTTAAAATGTTGTCCATTGGAATCCTGTTTGTGTAACCACTTCTTTCAAATGTATTTTTTTCTCGTCACGAATACAATATGGAGTGGTTATTTAGCCTCGGGTGTTTCTGCGACGGATTTCGTTGCGGAACTTGGCGTTGTGTGACACGGTTTATTATTTACTACCTACGAGTGGGTAGGTATTTCAGATACGAAGTTATAATTCAAATCCTGATCAATACAACGCCGGCGTAATTGCTGCTTTGGTTTAAACGATTAATGTTTACGATCGAAAATTAGATACTGCTGCCAATTTTTTCGACGCACCTGACCTCAGATTTTGGTCGTTGAACTTGTCTTTATCTACTAACAGAACACGTAGCTGAAGAAGAATTATACGCTTCGATAGAAATTCAATTGAAATATTGGCAAAAAGTAAAGGAACAAATTTCGTTCGTGCGTCCAAGCTGTTATTTCTGAATATGGTCGGGGGTAATGCGGATAATTTTCCAATTGCCAATTTCGTCATTAGTAATTCATTAGTAATTAGTAATTAATTTAATTTCGTCATTTATAGCCGCTTTTCTTTTTACAGCGGAGTAACGATCACGAAATTCTGAGGTATGTTAATTGCTTATATTTTACGACCTCTCGCTTATTTTAAATGGGAACGATTGTTGCGTTTATATTAAGTATAACGTTCGTTTATGACCACTTATAATAAGGCTTATGTAGTCCTTATCGCCTTTGTCGTGGTTTTATTTTCATTAAGGATGGCCTTACGTTCACTGACGTAAAATGTAGTTGAAATAGCAAAGGTACATAATGTTTAATATTGCAATATATTATATCAACGTCATGCTCTTTCATGTATTGTGGTTTTTATTTATGTAATGAACAATATCAATGCCAGTTTGACTTCACATCATGTTCAGCTTCAAAGATTACAAATCCAGTCGTGATACTTGCAATTTCGATATCACAGTTTTCGGTCGATAGCTGAACCGTTATAACAATTTTTAAGTCGCAATGCGTGTCGTACAGCCATTAATCTATGCTAGTGCGTGCTGTTCCAACCGATTGGATACGGTCTTGGATATGCTTCGGCGATCGCGACAAGATGAACAGCCTCAAATATGTATAAATAAATCTCTGTTACTACGTTTCGTAAAAACTTTGAATTGCAAATTTAATCTAGAAAATAATATGATTTTAAGAAAAGTCTGGAATCACAAGATGATTAAACACGAGAAGAATGTGTAATGCTAAGCATTTTTCCAAAAAGTCAATTTATGACGCCATAAAAGCCAAGCCCTGTAATCGAATATTTAAAGTGCAATCTCGCTTTTTGTCACCTCCTTTATTATGAGAAGTTATGAAAGTTAATTAATATCCTGTTCACGTAACAGCAATCGTAAAAACATACCGGACAGTCGGTCAATGTGTTTCACGCACAAGGCGCATTTCCTCTGTCTCCGTTTTGCTAATCACTAATCATAGATTCAATACGTTTGCGTGTCTGACTGTTTTTCCTGAAAGAAAAGTGGGATGTATCATATATGCAAGCGAATATGAGGAAACGTCAGTTGTACCGTGTACGGTACGATTTTGACAGGGTGGTATTCTGGGACCACTGATCTATATAAGTGTCAATAATGGTGAACTTTGTTTTTCGAAACAATTTATCAGCATTATAAGTGTTATTGGATAAATGGATAATACACTAACGAAGCAGGTATGATGTCAAATACTAAAATATTACATTCGCGTTCATTTCAACATCATAATAAGTTTAAATATTCGTAAATAAACGTAGCTTAAAATTTACTTTACCGTCTAGCAGATGTGAAATAAACAAAAGTGTAAGTACCGTACCGATCGACATTGTTTTAACAATTGCATACGTTTTCTATAGCTTGGCGGTATTTTAATTACTTTCGCAACAATATTTTCTCATGGACTTTATTGTTACAATCTTTCGTTTGGTTACAAGGACAACCATAGCGTGTTTGTAATACAATTCTAGTTTTAAATGTGTTTCAATTAACATATGTTTAGATAACATTCCATTATATATTTGTAATATTCGTCCTACGTAAATTCTAAAATTTTGGAAGAAAGGAATACATTAAAATTGTTGCAGCAATACGATATTTTCCTGTTAAATTCGATACGATATTAACTCTCAGTGGTCATCGTTCCAGCTTCGTTGCAATGAGCTTTATATCAATTGCATAACTGTTGTTGTTATCGGATCGCTGCAAACCTGAGCACAATTACATCAAATCACATTTCCTTATTACGTAAACGTTAAGGTCCAAGTTAGATCATTAACGACACGCTCCATATAGAATGAGTCATACCGCAAACTCGTGGGTTAAAATGCCTTAAATCCAGTTGGTAATACGAAACTTGATGTTTACGGTAAAGTACTGCTTAATATGACCACCATGATTTCGTATGTGCGTGTTTCAAGTTACATTTTTTATAGGCATAAACTTATTCATATTATGTTACAAAATCTGACAAATTCTCGACCTGAATTGTATGAGGTATAAAAGATTATAGGCCATAAATAGATACCGAGATAAAATCGCGTGTTATACAACTTGATAATAAGCAAAAATTGTAAAGAGACTTTGAAAATAAAACGCCTGGTGTAACAATATGGAGATTGGAGACCTTAGTCTACTTTAAATAAACAATGCATAATTGAATTGTTTGATAATTTTGTATGCATGTAGATTAATTTATGTGATTGGGAATTGTGAGGAGAAATAAATAAATGATTTGATTTGAATAGATCTTGCAATAAATGGTACGAAACGATAATATCGATCCGAACTTAATGGAATTGATCCGCCTATCTGAAAGCTGATAGCGTTATCTTAATTGATATATCCTTGTCGTGTTTCAACATACTTCACACCTTTACAAATTCGTCCGATGAAATGAAAGCGCTCTTTGTCTTTGTTTTAGTGCATATTCTAATTTCTTTTTAGTTTTTTTGGATTCCTAACCAGCGCATTCTTTGTTTATCTCTGAACCTGAGTCCTTTTTTCCTTCATACATAATATTCTATTATCATTGTTCCAGGCTTAAGGGGTTGAAGATTCATATTATTGACCAGACCAGCACTGCTGTCACTTACGCAGGCGTACCGTCATCATTGGCTCCAGATCAGTGGCAGACACTTGTGTGATGTGCCGGTTACACCACGATATACTGAAGTTGGATGTCACTTGATCGCACAGGATGAAGTTCTCAACGGGGTCGAGTTCCAGCAGCCTCGCCAGTGACTCGCTGTCGAGGAAGTCCACGTTGTGTATCTATACGGAGTTGGACGCACCACCGCCCGTTGAAAAGGTATGTATCACATTAATTTGTGTATAATTTTGATACATGGAAACTTCTTTAGATTGAGCGAGGTTAGACTAACTGGAAGATAGTGGCATGGTCAAGCCGTGGTCATACTCTTAGTGGACTTCGGGTTAGATACGTTAACAAATAGCAAATGCCTTAAATCATGTGTAATGATATATGAGATCTTATTAAAATAGATATCCATATGTGAAGTAACTTAACTGAATGACAAATTGGTCTTACATCCGTGATTATAATCACCCACGTGAGCGTCTGAGACATAGAATTACATTTAACATTTCGCTAAAACCCAAGTGAACGCATTGAGCACCTAACTTCCGACAAACAACTAGTCGACAATTATAAACTTCCGTAAATTCCGTTAATCACCTGGATATCCTGTCGCATGAATAAGGAGGTCAATTCACATTACATAATTCTAACGGCAAACATGTTAAAAGTATTACAGAGTTAAGAAAGCACATAACAATACTTGCGAATTTCTGGGTTGCATTAACTTTCAATTTCGCATGATAATATAATAAATAAAAACAATGCAGCGTCCGGGTCGAAACTGCATCCAAGAGAAAGTGGCATGTCATCTTCTTGTACCCTGTTAGTGGGATTGCAAAAGATCATTTATTTCGCCTTATCGAATACCCCATTTGGATACTCGTAACGAGGTTGTTGCGTCGCTCGCAACTATTAATACATTAACTTTCCTTCGTTAAAATCTCCAAATGACGGAAGGTACTGATAGAACTGCTTTATTAATGGACGAAGAATGGGTTAGATTGTATTGCCATAACTGAAAATCGTAGATTCTTACTTCATAAAAGCTATAGATCGACAAACAATAACATACTGAACAATAATTTATAATATTCTTTTAATTGCGTGATTGTTTACAATTTTCATTTATTTCTAGTTTATTTTAAATCGCATGCAATTTTTTTGCGGCCTGGCTTAATTACCCGTTTGTTTATTACATGTATCTATTACGTCGTTGTTTGTTCATAATAATCTTTTTATATTTTAATGCAAGTTTACAAATAAAGTTGGTAAATATTTATGAATCAAAATTGCAATCCTAGCACCATTACTACTGCAATCGTAAATTTGTTAGTCTCGTATTGCAAACTTATTTGCACTATTACAACTATCCATGTAAACAAATAGTCAGACTTTCAAATTTCTAAACCAAACACAATTTATTTACAACCATTACGTAGCAATTCACACGTGTGATCAAAATAAAATACATTTGCACATGTATTACCATAACAATTGCAAATTTAAATTCAACAGTAACAATCTTAATCAAATCTCAGTTCATGTAATGGCTTTAGCTCGTCATTGTACATGACAGCAGTGGAAAATAAATCATCAATTAATTACAAATCCTCGTTAGTACTTCATACAATTACATGATGGTTTATTGCGCGAGTTTTCTTGCGTATATCAAGGCCGCCATTGTCTTGCCTATCGCACGTGACGATCGCTAACGTTTTTGCACTTTCACGAGCGTATAGGGTCATTGCGCCAGTTCGCGTCCACTTAGTGCAGTTGGAAAGTTTGAAGGAGAAAATAAAAATGTTCCAGAACAAATTTCAACGCAAAATTTATGTAACGTGTTCATTACATAGTCTATTATAAGATTTACTTTCAATTGTGTTGGAAATATCATGTGGTTTTTATTTATCTAGACAAATAGCAGAATTAGGCGTTTTACCCAGTTCGCGTCCAAATATTCCAGTTTGCGTCCATCCGTGGACCAGTTCGCGTCCACCAGCTTAGAAAAAGAATTAAGAGTGTATTGGGTGATATTTTATCAGATAAATGCAAATAAAAATTAGATTTTAATAAATTATTTATTTACGAATATAGTTATTTAATAAAAACCGGCCAAATGCGAGTGGGACTCGCACACCGAGGGTTCCGTATTAACCTGTTTTTTTTTCATATGTTTTAACTGTAAATGATTATTTTTTCAATATTTCCCTTATTCGTGCTATAAGATAGGGTTGTTGAGGAAGTGATTATGAGGAAGAGGAGGAGGAAGAGGAATTTTCAGACCCAAATTTAGGGGATGCGGATGAGGATGAGGATATTTTTTTGAGGAAGAGGATGAGGATGAGGAAGCGGATGAGGATGAGGATGATAGGAAATTAAAATCAAAATTAAAAACAAAATCTTTGAGAATTAAAAATTAAAACAAAAGCCACTCTCCTGTCTGATATATTTTAACTACTAGCAAAATTGGTCCTTGTCTTAAACTACAAAAAAGCATCTTACTCAGTGTTCATATTCAATAAAAATATTAATTGGTCCAATAGTTTTTGAGTTTATTAATTACAAACAAATATGATATATGTATATGACAAGTGAAACAAACAAGGAACAGCGCGGGTGGCGGGAGCGGAGGTATCGCTCGCCCGATCGCGAATTTACAAAGCCTATACTATACTATTTGAGTCACGATTCGGACTCAGATGAGCTTTTGTTTATGCATATTAATCGACAAAACCTAATCTATCTAAGTAATAAAGTGACTCAAATGGATTAGCTTTTGTCGAGATATTTTCAAACTTTACATACGAACAAAACCTAGTCGAGTAGAGTCTTACCGCCATATTTATATCTGCGCCATCGTTCTCTGTCTTCTGATAACATTTGTAATCCAAACTTTACTAGCCATACGTTTGATGTCTTATTGATCATTATCGACTTTAAAATTTGATATTCATAAACTCCTAGTTCCTACTGATGTTTATCACTTATTATACACTTTTATCCCTAAACATAATATTAACAATATTATTTTCTCTCATAGTCAGAAAGAAACATTTACCAAATAAAAGAATGTGTGTCAAAAGTCATTTTAAATTAAAAAAACAAACAATTTGTTTAAGCTTACATAATATCTACCAGTTAGTTTATTTTTTGAGTGGGAATTGTGGTGGGAATCGCCCTAATGTCGCTTCTGGCACTCGCCGGCCGCGAATTTAAAGGTAAGACTGGAAGAGATCGCTACCTAGCGATAAGGCCGCCATTTGTGAATACTTCTCCCTGTTTGTCTCACTGTATCTGTATTTTATGTTAATTTCTGTGTGTGCAATAAAGTATTATCTATCTATCTAAGACTCTACTCGGCTAGGTTTTGTTCATATTATTATAATGTTTGAATATATCTCGACAATAGCTAATCCATATTCCATTTGAGTCACTTTTTTACTTAGATAGATTAGGTTTTGTCGAGTTATATGCATAAACAAAAGCTCATCTTTTTGAGTCCGACTCGTGACTCAAAAAGTATAAATAATATTATATAGGCTTTGTAAATTCGCCGCCCGATCGAATCGGCCTGGCATCGCGCTGCGCGTAGCGAGTAGGTACGTTCCCGTAGATACGACATCCTCAAAAATTTCCTCTAAATTTTGAGGAAGCGATAGCGGAAGAGGAATTTTTTATTTTTATTTTTGAGGATGCGGTAACGGTTGAGGAACCCAAAATATTGCGGAACTTCCGCATTATGAGGAAGCGGAAGAGGAATCCTCAACAACCCTACTATAAGACGTTGCTTCGTACCAAACTTCAAGTGTCTGTGTTCATGTAAAGTACCCTGTAGGTTTTGATTCCCTTGCGAATGTCGAAATTTGCGAAAATTTGCAGCATAAACGGCTGTATCTTTTGAATTCTTTGGCTTATAAGTTTGATTTTTTCACTGCTTCAAGGGACCGTAGACTTGAGTATTCAATATAAATTTCAGCTTTATACCTGAACGCGTTACTGAGAAAAAGGGTCTTGACAGAAAGACAGACCGGCAGACGGACATACAGACGAACGCATATCAAAGTGATCCTACAAGGATTCCGGTTTTCTTTTGAGGTTCGGAACCCTAAAATCAACATTATTATTAATATAATTCACTGTAAGGAAACTGGAAAAACTTATTTATATTTATCTTCTCATCATTAATAGAACTAAAAATTAACAAAAAATAACGGTACGTTATGTAAATAAATAATAATCAGTTCTATTAAGATTACCTACCTACCCTATTTTTTAGTTTCTAATGAATTAAATTTCTTTTTTGTTTATATTATTTTCTTAACCATAGACTTATTGACTCTCATTCTCAAAGATACTAGTCTCATTCTTAGAATACCCATTTTAAAATGAAAAAATAGCATAAAAATTTGCTAATTTGAATGAAAATTTAAATTATCAACTTGTGGTCTTAGTCAAAAATTTACAATCTATTTTAAATTACATATTTTAACAAACAATTCATTGCTACGTAATGAAAATCAATGTGGACGCAATATGTTCTATTGTAATGCACTATAGGTATAGTTTGCGCCCACCGTGGACGCAAAATGGAAGTTGTACAAATTCGGTGTAGTAATTCGCGTCCACCTTATTTTAGCTATTAATTGTAAAAGAAATAAGCTGATTTATAATCCATACTATTTCATGTTTTGTTAGCAAAGTAAAGAAACAGTTACATGTTCAAAAATTCACATTTAACAATAAGATACTTACCGTCAAACGCGACGCTGCGCACTATTTTTTTCTCAAAATCCCGCGCGTTTTAGCTCTCTCGTTTAATAGTCAAAATTAAATATTTTTTTTAAATAGGATAGGCGGTGCGCAGGCATATTTTGAATATGTGTGCATGTCTCTTATACATTGAGGTATTATCGGAAATTTTTCTTATTACAATTTTACATAAAGTATACTTATTTTCGTGAATTTTCTAAAAGATATCCGCAAAATGGACGCGAATAGGCAGGTGGACGCGAACAGGCGCAATGACCCTATGAATCTATTGATTTCTTCAACACTTGCATTATGTACGCAACGTATATCATTTCGTTTATTGATACGATCTTCATTATTAAACTTAACCGTGTAATGACATTGTCTTGTAGCAGTTAAGTTATCTTTAATGATTTCTGTTGAACGTTTATCAAGTTTAATGGTCCATTTATTATTGTATGTTTGACAATGAACAGAAAAATGTTGGACATCATTATAAGCCGTATAAGCGTTCTTTTAGAAATCATACGCCTACTTATGAAGCTCGCTCGCATCGGATATTGAGTCGCGTGACAGTTTTAAGATAGATAACTTTCGCTTAGCATAGACGAGTCTTATATGGGTGTGATTATAGCCGATATGAGAGCGGTCAATAGTCCCATCAATTCTATGCCCTACATTTTAAAGTTTAACATTAAACGTTAGCTTCAAAGAAATAACACGCCGCATTAAATTATTTCATCACTAAAATGAAGTATTGATAAATAATTAGTTTTCTAATTTGTATGTTAGTCATAATGGTAATTACCACGTAATGACCAATAAATGGTGGTTTTACAATAATGCGTAATAACTAAGTTAACAAAAAACTAGGTGCATTCAAAACGTAAATCCTCAATTAATTTTTTTTATATTTATATTTGTCGTATCACGTAGTAAATTCTCAGACCACTTCCTTTCAAGCATTGTTCTTTTTGCGATTACAAAGAAAAGAAAAGTACTTATAGTAAAGTTTTAATTTATTTATTTTCTACGGAACCAAAAAGTAAAATCGCTTCTGCTTATTTCACCAACCAACCTTAAGTCTTTGCGTATAATGAACTTGAAAAAAACAATCGTTGAAAGTTCGACTAATGACGGTTAACTTTTATCGGTTATAAATAATGATTACTATAATTTTTTATACGATAATATTTGATTACGCCTTGTAAAATCTTGAAGATAAGAATTTGTATACAGAGCACTTATGTTTTTCTATTTTATCACGTGTATATGAGATCTAATCTCATTGTATAAATATAAATTATAATGTTATAAATTATACGAGTTAAAATAATGTAGGTATGTTACTATTTCAGCGAAACGCCGCTACTACAAATGGCCATTATTTACAAGGCATCAGAATAACTTAATTTTTAAACATTTTTATTTTTAAATCAAGTTTTACACTCGTTTTTACGTTACTTAGTTTAGAGTTTAGCAAGATTCTCATCATCGGAATCTTCTAAGTCAAATTTTCATGCAGTACGTCTTTTCCTTCTTAATAATTCGATTTAAGAGTAGCATTTCGTCTATTTTCCATTCCTTACACTACAAATTGGTTTTTGGACATTCCAAAAATCAGTTAAAATAAAAAATAAACAAGAAACTAATTTTCTAATTAAATCTGCTTTCGTCATGACCTCAGTTTCGTTCTGCTTGCTTATCAGAGTGAATATTTACGCTCTTTTTAATGTAATTATGTTCAATGTGATTGCGGTTTGGGCCTTTTTGTTCGGATCTCTTATCAAATCGACGTCATTATCAATTGTTTTATCAACTTTATCATCACCATGCGCTACAACTAGATTGTTCACGAATTTTTTGTTTATCCTCACGTCACACGTCTTTTTATCTGTATTTTCACCATCTAGTGCTGCCATGATCATTCCAATGTAGATACATTCAGTAACAACATGGCATTTAATAGAACACAAAGCCAAATGAATGCAAACAAAGATGACCCCAATCTGGTTAATTGTACAGTCTTCGCCAAGGTCACTTACACCATTCCACTCGGTTCCAAGGAATGCCCGATCCATTATCTCATTACCTTAATAAGATTTCCAATTCGTAATAATACGTTGTGCCATCGCGTGATCGTCCTTGATCTAAACGTGCACGAATGCACGACTCTTTTACCACGGTTACATCAGCTCTAGTCTTCGCTTGGAAATCCGAGCGAAAACATCTGAAACGTTATTTTCTATTATCTCACGTCGTTATGGAATAGTCGAAATACCCTTCTATATAAGAGTTTAATCTGAGTTGTAATTTTATTTAAATTTCAAAATACAATCGGGTCTAACGACGAGTAACTGAACTTTCATTCAAAAACATATATTATATTTGTCTAATTTTAAGCAGATACATTGTCCTGGAAAAACACTAATACTTGTTTAGGATAACATAGGTAGTTTGGTAATATCTTTGAAACATAATCTTTCTCTTTTTAATTGACGAACATCTTCGTGGTCTTGGTGAAAACAAAGAGCACCAGACCGGCTATTCCGGATCTTCACTTTTCTCGATAGTAAGTATAATAACATCAAAATACTACAATGAAAGTTGAACCGTACACATGTTTGTTTATTTCATACGAAAGGTCACAAACGTTCGCCTCACATCTTGTTAGAATTATCTGTACTTTCATCGTTGAATCGTGATTGTCCTTTAAGCTAAATCGTTTTTGTTTACTCCGCAGTGGTTCTTCACGAGATACACAAACATGTTTCGCATTGTTTGTTTTTGTTATTCGTATAACAATGGCAGCTTGTTTATAGAATAAATTATGCTACGATCTACGATCTAGTACTTTCAAGTTGCTCGCGATATTCTCAGCTATAAAATATTTTCTTGTTTATGATCTCAGTACTGATTTATTTCTAAATCGTAATACAATTCAGAGACCCAAGCATACTATTACCATCCATTAGGGTTTCTCTTTAGCTGTTGATTACTCCACCGCAGGGCAAATAGCCTCATAACCCTCGTTTTATCAGCCATTTATAAATAATGGCTGGAGGTTGTCGCGTGCTAACTGATCAACAAAACAGACACGTCCTCGCCCTTCCACCTTTCCAACGTTCAGACCCTTAGCAATTAGTTCTACATGCGGGCTTATCCGGTAGGAAAATGTGGAGACACGTTTCTGTTGTTTGTACTTTTGATTGGGGCACTGTGTTTGAGTTCATACCGAAGCCGTAGTCAAAGACGAGCCAACGAGACCAAGTTTATTAGAATCTTATTTTTTTGTTGTATTTTTTGTAGTTATGTTATCGAACGTATGCTTTTGATTGTGTAGTTCTCAGTGTAATAAGTTCGAGAGTTAAGATCGGTGTTGGTTGGAAACGGTTTGCTTAGAAAGGGAATAATAATGTTCAGTAACAAGCAATATTTTCACTTTAAAATTTTTTAACAGAGATAGTGTTTCATTAGTTTTTATCGATCTTTAAGTAGTAATTACATCACGTGAACATATACCACGTGTTTCAAAATTACACGTTTTTTATTAACGCTTTATCTCTCAGCTGTTTTTGAACAAGTGTGCTTTTAACGTGACTCCAACGTAACACAGTATCGCACGTGTTCAGGTAGTGTGCATAGCATAAGGTTTCTTAAGGAAGCACTACTTAGACGATCCTATTACAATATGGAAAGGAAATATGACATGCGACGATTTAGCGTGTTATACCTCCAAGCATTATAAGCCGATATATCTTTACAAAGCGTTTGATAAAGTATGCGGGGGTAAGGACCGGTGTACATGAGCTTATAATGGACTTTGTTACAAGTATTGCTACAAGAAAGTGTGGACTAGTTTATTCATAAAAAGTTTTATGTGGAATTTTGAAACTTCTTTTACACGAAGGGGAATCGTGGAGCGTGTAGTGGTGTGCCTGATAGTGATAATGTTAATGGTTTTATTTACTTGCCCGCATCTAAATAATTAACTTAACAACAAAGAAAAGCGTTTATTCAGCTTATCTGTTTGTTCCGTATCGCAAACAGTGAAACTTCTTTATCGTATAATTTTTATTTATTTATTTAGCTTAAAATTCGGATAACGCAGATCCATTTGTTAGTAAAAAAATAAAAACCTAAAGTATTAATGTTAGTAATTACATCTAAAACTACAACTAAGACTAAGTCTAAGTCCACCATAGGACACTCTATGCGTAGACAAGTCGCTTTGATGCAACAAGTGTGCGCACAAAGTGTCCCATGATGGGCGCACTTACATCCTCCGCAATGGTCCTTATAATACTGTTGGAACTGCCCCGCACTCTCATTAAAAGAGAAGCTGTTTGCTTGCGAATGACGGCCCAGAAATCCGATGTGTGTGCTTGAGAGAACATCCCGGAGGCGCTACAGAAGCGTGGCAGTTTCAACAGCATTCGAAAGGCATTATTATACAGGACACGAAGAGCATTTAGCGATCGATCCGCATAGTTGGCCCATAGACTGCACGTGTAGAGATTCTGACAGAACGCCTTAAAAAGCATTATTTTTACGTCTTTACTACAACGAGCAAATCTACGAGCCAACATATTGGCTCTAACCGCCAACGCCCGTCGCTCCCGCTCAATGTCCACATTGTCTCGAAGGTCATCGGTAAGCATGTGCCCAAGGTACTTAAATTGTTTAACTCTTTCAATATCGGTACCATTAAGAGCTATGGTGGAAGTACATTTAGGATACTTACCGGTGTCCCCAAAGACAACATA
>CAJQZM010017873.1:0-10217 GCA_907164665.1 Colias nastes | reverse complement strand
AAAAAAAAAAAATATGCCAACATCTAGGATGCAGAAAAAGTTTAATTTTGAATTTCGAACTCACACACACTTTTTCACTATTTTCCCATTGTGCGGTGTTGTGCGGCGTTTGGCGATGAAACTAGCTTTTGACAAAATATAGTTTCTGTTTTTGTTAAATATTACTGAAAATCGGTGCACTTTCTGGGTATTCAGTAAGTACCTAATATATATTTACTTACTCTTTTTATTTAGTCAAGCACATTGTACTAATGCTACGGGTGTAAAATATTTAGGTAGTTTTTAGTTTAAGTAGAAGTTTATTTCAAAAATAACAAGTTGTTACTATATTGCCCAGTATAATTGATTTTTTTATTGCATGTCAATCTGATCTAATATAATATTAGTTTCTCATTAATCGTCCATGCGAATATAATTAACGTTCACGGTAGAACAAAAAAAATTGCATACTTATCTACCACTCATGTTGGAATAATATTATAGCATTGTAAAATAATAGCTCAATGCATTGTAAATTGTAAATTGTAAGATACTTATGAACGAATGTTCAAAATCGGTTCAGTAATTTTGAAACATGACTATCACGGAAAATAATTATATGCTACGTAGCCGTGTCGTATTTCTGTAGCGCGTATCCTTTTTAATTTATGTATTACTAGTTTAACGCCCGCGGCTTCGCCCGCTTTGTCTAAAACCTAATATATTATATACTAAAACTTTCCTCTTGAATCACTCTATCTATTAAAAAAAACCGCAACAAAATCCGTTGCGTAGTTTTAAATATTTAAGCATACAAAGGGACATAGGGACAGAAAAAGCGACTTTGTTTTATACTATGTAGTGATGATGAATGTCACAGAATTTATTTCCATTAATTAATAATTATTCAATTAACTCATTTTCCAATGTTTAGTAAAACTGTGGCACGAATCGCTCAATACTTTGTAATGTTGACACGAGAATATTATGTACCTAACTATATAAAGTAGAAACTTAAAATTCAAACTTCACACATACCTAGTTTATGTTATTACCTACCCTGTTGAGTGCTTTATTTTTACCAAGTAATAAATACTAAAAATCTTTTAATTTTTTAAAACATTGTATCTAACTACATAAAAAGAACTTCATTCGAAACGAAATCATTGGATTAAATTGACAAAAGTAGCAATTTTTAAAGATTTTAGGATTTTTTTCTAAGAATACAGCAAATTAAAAATAATATACCGTCCACTTAAAAAAAGAAACATCTGAAACGTCACCGAATCGGCCATTAAAAATCAATTCGGCTTCGAACGAACGCATAAAACACGGCGCTTTCAGCTCACAAATTGAAAGAAAAAATATTGTCGGCATCAATTTTGATCCAAACACTAATAAATTGGCATCTCTCAACGACATTAGACACACACAAGCGGAGTTTATTAATAGTGAGCATATTTTGTAAATCCCGCGTGTATCATCCCTGTTTCAGTGTGTCGCGTGTCGCGGCGCGATGCGCGCGAAAACATAACTGTCAATGTCAAAATGAGTTACGCGGCGGCCATGTTTGACAATTTTGACAGGTACGAAATTAAAAAAAATAAGGATTCGAATTGTTGTGACGTTAAAAGTGAGCGGGAAGAGGATGAACATGTGCAGCATGTGTTGGGGCCTAGTAGGCGGTGCTTGGCGTGGGCCTGTAAGGCTTGTAAGCGGAAAACCGCGGCGGTTGATCGGAGGAAGGCAGCCACGTTGAGGGAGAGGCGGCGGTTACGGAAAGTGAGTTTGAATTTTTCTTAGGGCTAATTTTTCAATCCTTCGTTATTCGTCGAATAACGTATGAAACTACCATTTCAAAATGTATTCTTATTGCCCGCAATTGACAGTTGACATATTTTTATCGAGTAGGTAAACTTTATTGGTCGGGTAAGTTTAAACAGGGATTGAAAAATCGGCTTTGGTTAACTATACCTATGTGTAATAAGATAAAGATTGCAAAACGTTAGATTGCAGTTTTCTTGTTAAAATAAAGATAAGAAAATTAAGTCATGATTGATATTTTATAAAGACACGCCGAAAAGTAATTTTCTTAAAAATAACGACAGTGAAAGTAGTTTCCTCTATTTCGTATTAAAAATGCCACGACGTGTTCTGTGCATTAATTGGTTTAAGTTAAAATAAACTACATTACATTTAATTTCCAAAATCCATAACTTGTGAAGTCAATAAAGGTTGTATATAATTCTTTATAAATATCTCCAAATAATAATATTTTGGACGAAATAACCCGGAAATTCATAGTAGCAGAAGAAACCATTAAAAATGATAAAAGGGCATTCAGACATTTAAAAGACAACTTTTTACGGTGATGTCGCACTTGCATTGAGCAACAGCGGGGTTATTTTAAAAATTTTTGGTAAATAAACACCTATTTATTGGTTTTATCATCATTATGTCATTTCATCATGTTAATAAAATTTTTGCACTTACAACATTTAGATTTCAATTTTTCGATTGAAGCCTTCTGAATAATAAAATGAAATTTTTAGGGTATCTACCTGATAGATACCTAGCACAAGTTTTTAAAAGCCAAATGGAAAACTTTTTTTATGAGATTTTATTTTTTTATGGGCCCTTGAAGTTGTGAACATACTGGGTAATTTTATCTTTCTTGGCATTTAATTCTTTTTTTTTATTTCATTCGAAGATCTTACGATAGTAAACGTTATATGTTATATACTGAATTGGCCTATCTTTCAGCTTAGCACACAAAAAAAAAATCAAGCATCTTCCGCAATAATTGACGTCACCATGAGTGAAAATATCATCGTATTTGGCGATAGATGAAAAATTGAAAAAAACGTCATAACTCCGAAAATACGAAAAATCGCATAACATACATGGGGGTGATTCGGATAGCCCTCTAGGTCCTCTACCGCCCAGCTTCCGTTCATCACTACTTTTTGGGACACCCTGTATATGTAATTGTAATTATTATAGTCATTTATTTATTTTGCGCTATCCCACGACCTTCATACATTTCCTTTCCAACCAGGTTGCCTGGTAGAGATTGCTGTACAGCAATAAGGCCGCCTTTTGTACAAATGATGCCTTTTTGTGGTATTATTCTTTTTTTCTGCTTTGTCCATTCATGTTTGTACAATGAAGTGGACCTAATAATTAAATAAATAAATAAATTTCTAATTTCCTTTACTGGATAGAAAATCACATGATTATATTCTTACCTAATCTATACTAATATTATAAAGCTGAAGAGTTTTTTTGTTTGTTTGAACGCGCTAATCTCAGGAACTACTGGTCCGATTTGAAAAATTATTTCGGTGCTAGATAGCCCATTTATCGAGGAAGGCTATAGGCTATCATCACGCTAAGACCAACAGGAGCAGAGCCACGCGGGCAAAACCGCGAGGCACAGCTAGTTATATAGAAAAATAAACAAAATAGTGAACGTGACAACCCTTTGATTTCACTTCTATTTAAATTCTAGAGCTTTAAATATAAACACATTTATTGCGCTGGTATTTCCTGTTAATCTTAAAATCTCGAAACGTGATGTAGGGCCGAATTGATGTCTTTAAATCTGTTGACAATTAATTGAAAATAACTTTACATGTCTTGTCTGATGCTATAATTAATTGAAGGTATTTTGCTTTTACGTTAGATCAATAGGGTTGTCAGTAGCCATCAATTTTTCGCATGATATTTTTTTATTACCTGAAAAATACCGGGATGTAGGTACCACTTCCAATAGGAATGTGAGGATAATTAAATTATCATGGCAGCAGTAAAATATTTGTTTAACCAAATTAGAAATTCTTTAAAGCTACGATATAGGTACTATATCAGAAAGAAGATTTTTTTCTTAAATGCTTTTTATATTTTAAACTTAACTTAATTCGACGGTGCTGCGTAATCAAAGCCTAGGCTTTTAATAAAACGGCTGATTTAACCAGTAAGCTGCGACATACCTATATACCTTCATAATTTTAGCCGACGCGACGCGACAGCTTGCTACATTGCTCGAGTCAAAGAGCCCAGATTGAAATAGCTAGTTTAACCATATCTCTGCAACATAGCTTTACTCGTATCAAAGACAACAATTACGTCACATGTCAATCACTATAAATCTTCGACAAAGTTAATCCACCCGGAGGTGTATAAATGGGATACAGTCACGTAGGTGGGATTATCGGATTGATGGGATGCTGCGTGACGTTTTAATTTAGACGCTTGTATAAGTAGACACGTAACTTCGTCTGCTTTGAAAAGTAAAAATTTCATAAATGCTCCGCTGCTATAGATCGTAGCGCTTTCCATCTTAATATACCTATATAAATCTCGTGTCACAATGTTTGTCCTCAATGGACTCCTTAACCACTTAACCGATAATAATAAAATTCGCACACCATGGTCCATGTGCAGTTCGATCCAACTTGAGAGATAGGATAGTTTAAACATGTAGGTACCACGGGCAAAGCCGGGGCGGACCGCTAGTACTTCTATACATATGCTAATTTATAATTATACTAATACCTACCTATAGTTGTAAAAATCTGAAAATAATCATGTAAGCCTCATGTAATTATAGTATTGTCACATGATTGTCACCTTGTCTCGATATGTAACTATACAAAGTTTGTTTAAGGCCCAGTTTCACCATGCTCTGTTAGTTAGTTTAACACGCTGTTAACTCTTTTAACGGGTCATTAATGTAATGGAGTGTCCCGTCTCCCACCATGACCTAATGGAGGATTAGTTTCCTTAATGCGGCATTATACTCCATTAATTAATGTCTGATTTAGAAAATGTTGGTGAAATTGGGTCTAAATCTGTAATCTGTCCGTTTAAAGTGGGTCAAAATCTTAAGGTTACATGCAAGCATAAAGGTTTAAAAAATTCTTGCACCGTTTGGATATGTATGTATGTTATTGTTACAATATGTAAGTGAAGATATCAGGATTAGTAAAAATAAACATACTGATATAAATTTAATATATACATACTACGGTCTACATGCGTTTCTAAAAACGTTATTTTGATATCCTTGAAATACATAAAATGTGTGCGTGTACTAGTGTACACACGTAAGAAGTGAAACTTCTTTATGACCGTATTTTTTCAAAAAATAATTTACTATATGCAACTTTACAGAAATACGTCGAATCACGCGTGGTAGGGATAAAAACAAGATGGCGTGTAACGGAAAAATGTCACGCGTAACGAAAAAATGTTACACTAAAGGAGAATGACCACGGGTGGTATCGGTAAAATTTTAGTTGTGCCACGTATTCGTGATATTGTTAATTCCTATTTGTATTTATAATGATCATATGTATCACTATTAAGTCTTAATTATACCGGATAAATTGAAATAATATTAAAAGTTTGTGTTTTGAAACATGTATGACCACGTATGGAATCGGTAAAATACTAGTTGTGTCACGTGTTCGTGATATTGTTAATTCCTATTCGTATTTTTAATGATCATATTTATTACTATCAAGTCGTAATTATACCGAATAAATAGAAATAAAAGTAAAAGTTTTTGTTTTGACACATATTATATCTATGAGTTGAATGAATGTGTTCGACGCATTGTTCGACGTAATTTATTTTGAAATAATGTTTATTACGATTTTCTTTTCACATTTGTCTTGTAAATTAAAATATTACCTATGTAATAAATGTAAAACTTAGCGTTCATCGTTAGTTTAAACTCGATAAAGTATTTTTTTGAAGTGTTGAATAAAAGTATTGTTTTATTTTTATTGTCGCGAACTGCGGCTTATTTACATAAAAACTTTAATCGTTTCTAAAAGTACTAACATCAAGCTTTAAATTGAGCTATATTTCATCTTGACACAATAAGTTTGATTGCGATACCAAGTGCCATAGTCACTTGGGCAATCTCCTTTTTTTCCAACCCCGATAAAGAAGTTTTACTTCAAAAATATATATAAATGGCTATTTATATCTACTTCAAAACTACTAAATTTAAACCCCATTAAAGATAAAACATTCCTTCATAAGTCACTCCAAGTTAGCTAAGTGACGTCACAATCCCATACGTAAGCAATTAGTCCCACTTCGCCCCGAGGGACACTTTAAAAGCGATACAATGTATCCCATATATATGGGATTCGTTAATGTCGAAAATAAATCTTTTAACCTTGTTGAGATGAATTTATATTACTAGTTCTCCGCCCGCGGCTTCGCCCACTTTGTCTAACCAGCGAGCATTCTAAAACCTAATAAATTAAATACCTATATTAAAACTTTCCCTTTGAATCAATCTAGTAATGAATTAAAAAAACCATCAAATCTGTTGCGTAATTTTAAAAATACACAGATAGCTAAAATAATAATACATGTCTAACTAGGTAAAAATGTACCTAGTTTTCGAATGGTAAGTTAAGCTGGTCGAGTTCTCTTATTATAAAAACTAACAGTGATTAATGCATTTTTGAAATCGGTGAAATTAGGGATTTTAAAGTAGGTAATCGTACATCAATAAAAAATCATTAATTGTTATTGTAGAATACCTTTCTGCCTTACTACTTACACGTTACAATTAAAAATAGACACCACAAAAGTCATTCGTAATTTCAACCAAATAAACATCAAGGTTTATTAAACTCTCTCCATTTTATCTCAATTATTTCAAAACTTTCATCATCATCATCATTCCAGCCTTTCAGGACGTCCACTGCAGGACATAGGCCTCCCCCAAATAAGTATTTCCATAACGACCGATCACCAGCGGCCTGACTCCAGCGGCTCCCCGCCACTTTGATCAAGTCAAAACTTTAATAGTTTATAATATTTATGTCATTTATTTAATACGTCTCATCAAAATCAGTCTAGCCGTTTCGAATATATGGCAGGACAAAGGTGTTCCTTATCATGATCATTGCTCGCATTTTCTATAGTTTTCTTTATAAAACATTTTCCTCTCAAAAACATTTTCCATACATACCTACTATAATCTTATTTATTCGTACAGATAACTCAAACTCTAAATAACCCGCCTCATATACGATTTGACAGATTTATGTACAACCATCATAATATTTAACGACATTTACAAAACGGTACACGGATAAAAAAATAAAATCTCTTTGAAATGTATAATAAATTTATTTTTATGTGAAAATAAGATGTAGTCGTATATTGGAATCTTTATTGACACCGCTATTTTTGTTTCAAGATATGTATCGTAAAGTAGGCCTGAAAGTGACATTTGGAGATAGAAAAAATATAATATTACTAGCTTACCGCCCGCGGCTTCGCCCGCTTTGTCTAAAACCTAATAAATTATATACTAAAACCTTCCTCTTGAATCACTCTATCTATTAAAAAAAACCGCATCACAATCCGTTGCGTAGTTTTAAAGATTTAAGCATACAAAGGGACATAGGGACAGAGAAAGCGACTTTGTTTTATACTATGTAGTGACAACAGGCAAGAAACTTGCATCATGAAAATGGCGCTTTACTTCAACTAAATGAAGATAAAATACAGTAAAATTTTGGCAAAAAACATTAGAAAAAGTAAGTATGTACTATGTACAGAAACTAAAAAACAGCTCTTTCTTTTTTGTTGTCAAAGCTATTTTATAAAAAAAATATTGTAAAGGTAGATTTTTTTATGAAAATAGCAGTTATAGTTAATCATTATTAATTATGATAAAAAATAAGCGAAGTTTTTTTTTACCTCGAAAGTGACACTGAAGATTATCAAAATCATACAAAAACGAAGTTTGGTGGTATTTTTTTGTCTATACGTCATAGAGTTTACAAAAAATCGAATAATTAACGACTTCATAATATTTTTTAAAATATTAATTTTTAACGCTAGTTTCGTAGTATTTTAAGAAACGAATTTAGAAATAGAAACATATTATGGCCTAATTAAACAATTTTAACACAAATTGTTTTACGAATAACTGAAAAACGGAATCTCACTAAAAACACAGAAAAGCGTGACCTACTTTTTTATTTTCTCAAAAAACATTTAATTCATGCAAATGCCTGAAACACATGGAATCTGTTATTTATAGGCTTAGATTTAGATTAGGCCTATTAGACACGCTCCGTATCAAAGGAAGGCACTCATGCACGTATAATTATATTATTTTTAACTTCGAGAATTAAATGGCTTGGAAGAAATATATTTCAAGAGAAATAACATTTTCTGTTATACATACTTACTAGCATATTACGATGGGCGTCAATTACTGCAAAATATAACTGTGCCCTGCGGATTCATCGGCTTACAAAAACACGGATGAAATTTGGTATGTGGGTAGCTGAAGACCCAGAATAAGACATAGGTTACTTGTTATCCCGGTAATCCCACAGGAACGGGAACTACGCGTTTGTATGTTTGTTACTCTTTCACGCAAATACTACTGAACCGATTGGCGATTACAATGAAATTCAGCACACATATAGAGGGTAACTTAGATTAACACATAGGATAGATTTTATCCCGGAAATCCCATAGGAACGGAACGCGGATTTTTCTTTGAAAACGCAGGCGGAAATCTATTAGTAGGTAAGCTAATATTTTGTATTGTACTAAAAATCTACACGATTTTTAACTGTTGTTCTCAAAATTAACTATGAAGGTTGTCAATTCGTAGCGTTTTTGCACGACGATGCGAAGCATCAGAGAGTGCTTTACGATCGAAAAATTTTTTTCGCCTCATTTTTGCAGCTATTCTTATTATTATAGCCTTGTTAGTTCACGGAATCAAGATATTTTGCATACTATTGTCGAGATAATTTAATGGAGATTAATCCCATACTTTTTAAAAATTGATTTACTTCAATAGAATTGGAAAAAAACACCGAAATAGGTCAAAAAATTTTCCTGTCCGTCATGTGTGAAACCTGAAAACACTATAACTTGTGAAAAAATCCATCATTTGAGTTAAATTTTTTTTTTAAATATTCTAATCGACGATTGTAGGTCACTGAATGCGAATGATTAATTAATTCAGTGTCGTTTAATTGCAATTAATAAAAAACGAAAACTACAAGACTGTATATCTATATATATATTTTTTTTTTTTTTATATTTCATAATTAAATGAGCATTATGAGTCGTGCACTTTTGGATTTTCCAAACTTTTTTTTTGTTTTTACCTCTACAGCTGATCTTATACTAGCTTTCCGCCCGCGGCTTCGCCCGCGTTTTCAAAGAAAAGCCCGCATAGTTCCCGTTCCCGTGGGATTTCCGGGATAAAACCTATGTTATGTTTTAATCCAAGTTACCCTCTATATGTGTGCTTAATTTCATTGTAATCGGTTCAGTAGTATTTGCGTGAAAGAGTAACAAACACACACACATCCTCACAAACTTTCGCATTTTATAATATTAGTAGGATTAGTAGGATAGGATAGGAAGGAAGTAGGGTTAGTAGGATGTACCGCGAAAGCTCAGTAGGTTTTACGATAAAACAAATTCAATTTGATATTTTGTTACAGGTAAACGCTGCATTTGAAGAATTAAGAATACGCGCCAGGGCTGGCAGCGGGCGACTTCCAAAGTTAGAAATATTACGAGCTGCGATACAACACATAGAAAGGTTACAGGCAGCCCTGCGCGCTGCTGCTGTAGTAAGTTTTCTTTTTCTTTTCTTCTCTTATTGTAAAATTAAGAATACTATAAAATGGTTGAAATTATCTCTTATTTAAACTAAATATGTTTTAATATAGAAAGAATGAGTAGATAGCGACTAAAAAATGATATTTCTTGTCTTATAAGATGTCAGACTGTGTAATTAATAAAATTAAATTGTAAAAAAGGATAGAATTTTAATTCTAAAAAGTCGGGTAGTTGGCGAAAAGTTAAAAAAAGTGGTCTAGCTATATAGCTTAGTCACTTTCCCCGTAAAGAAAATTGATATCAGTGAAACAGATGAAGTAGGATAAATTGTAGTAACTACATGTCTACATATAGGTGTACACTAAAATGATATCTTCAAACCGATAGATGTCTTTCCTTTCATCATTAAAACAATCTTTAAGATAACATCCTAAAAAACTAAATCAAAATGTATCCATCCGTATTAAAGCTTCCATAACGCCCTTTTCACGTCAAATAAAAAAACACCTTTTGAAGTCACTCAAAATAAGCACGCAATATTAACATACTTACCTCATAGACTACAGGCCCGTGTAGAAAAAATAATGGGTCATTTGACCCAC
>CAJQZM010017872.1:0-17544 GCA_907164665.1 Colias nastes | reverse complement strand
AAATACTAGCTTTCGTCCAGCGCAATTTTGTATTAGGACTCTTAAAGGTTCCAATTCTATTAGAAAATATGTTTTTGCAAACGTGTTAAAATCTCATACAATCTAAGCCACGACGTTGTAAAGCCGTTGTTGTCTATAAAGATTATAACAGTCTAAAAACAACCACATACGTGCCCATACTATAATGTTTCCTCCGCCATGCTGAACTGTTTATTTATTAATATAAATTTATGTTTATTTATTATCTAAGGCCTGGTTAACTGAACGACGCGCGTATCCTTTGCCATCAGAATTGATTAAATTAATTTTAGTTTCATCTTTCACTGGCGGACTGTCCACTAGCAATATTTCTTAGTAAATGAAAATCGTTGTTCCCTGTACTGCCTAGTAAGAAGCTGTACAGACTTTCCTGGCGTCTCTCCCAAAAAATTTTGCCTCGGCTTACTGCCTGCGAACCGATCTCATCGACACATTGTGAGGTTCATCTTCGGAAAAAACTAATTTTCTAATAGAATTGGAACCTTTAAAGGGATCCATCTTTGCCAAAAGAATCATTTGCCTATCCTCGCGTGCAGCGGTTTTTCATGGTCGAGCTTTTCTAGGCACTTGATTGGAAGTACCATGCTCTTTTAAATAAACTATAGCATTGAATATATTTTTATCGAACACCCTAAATGATTTGCAATTTTCCTGTAACTCTAGTTTTTGTCAAAATGTAAACTTAAAATTATTTTTCTTGTTGATGGGTCACAAATCTTACTTTTACCCATTTTTACTGCAAAGTTAATTAATTTTCAGAAACTTTTATATAGAATGTTTAAAAAACGGTGCAAATATTGGTAGAAGAAAAAAATATTGGCGGCATTTCAACAGGTTTTGACTTTGGAACACTGGAATCATGCTGTTTCTAATTTGTTGTCCAGACTGAAAATACTCGGAAATCAGACTTCACTTAAAGTTGTTTAATTTTATTAATTTAAGCTAACGTTTGATTAAAATTAAGCAATATCTTATAAAACTAGATAAACGGGTGTTCTATTACATACGAAATAATACTTAATCTCTAATACGTTAATACATAAATGTTAAATGAATTTTATGACTACTTCATCGTGTTACGTGTTTCTAATTAAACGTCCACCACTGTACGTAGTTACAAATATAATTTTCAAATTGTACCGAGTCCTTATTTCCCCTAACAAAGGTTCTTAGAAACTGGGTGTGACATTCACGTAAGACACGCTAATTTAAATTAATATGTAGTTTTGTGAACAGAATTTACAATAGCTTAATGTAAGTAACTAGGGTAACAGCTCCTAATGTACACGCTGAATGTATAGATTGTACATAGCATTTAGCTCTATTACATATTATCATACATAATATTATCTTTATTAGTTTATTAATAATATCTCTATGCATGATGAAATTGACTTGTCTTAAATTTGATACGCTAAAAACACTTGAAACCTGAAATTACTTTGAATGGATTTAAGTCGTCGAGATCAAAACTATTAGATATTTGTAACGATTCTTATTTCATAAGAATAGACTAGCTGATTATATTATTAGCGCATAACATGGTAAGTATATTGCCCAGATACATAATTATTTTTCTAAAATTTTACTCCCTATCTAAAATCGGTGTATGCGATTCTGACGTCATTTGTTTATGAGTTGTGGTGATTAGATAGATCCATATATTTGAAATTGAACAAATTTGTTTTGTTAAAATTTTATATTTAATAAATTTGTCTATGTATCGTTCCCTAGAACTGTACACATTTTAAATAAACATTATATCGATGTTAAGTTGTTATTTTGACATCACAAACAAATACTGTCATGCTTAGATTACAAAATAAAATACAGATGGAGCATGACAATCATCCATCGCCCTTGTCAAAGAAAATACGAAATCAAAAACGAATACGAACCTCCGCCAGTGCTATAGCGATTCTAGTGTCATGCAATACGTCAAAAGGGGTTTGCTATTTTAGTAAAAAAATGCTGTCTTGTGATATTAAAACGCTGTAAAATTTGTTCCCGAAAACAAACAAAAAGATAAAACATCGTTTTACAGGTTCTCTGTAGATTATTTGGCTTATTTAATTTTGTATACAAATAATAATTTTACATATACGAAGGAATACAAAACTTCAACGTATGCTGCCAGTATTTTGAAAATGAATTTGCCATTTTTATGGGTAAAACGGTAAAATGGTTAAAACTTAAAAGATCTTCGAGGTAGTGCTGTTGGATTTTTCGATCGTGAATGTGATTATTTGTATAGTGCAATAAAGGTTCATGATCATTATTAGATAATTTTAATAAGCATAATACTTTTTTTTTGTTACTTTTATAATATAGCTTAATTAAAAACGTCAGAGTCTTTTTCGCCCGCGATTTGATTCATTTGAACTCTGTGATGGATGTGAAAAAATTATTATTATTCAGGAATTATATTAATTATTTATTATCCAGTAAAGCAGCTGACAATGTGGATGTCGTAAGGTGTCACTGAAAATCAGTGTTAAGGTATTATGCCTCAGGTATCCTGAGTGGCTTCCTTTTTTAGCGCAAGCAACCATACATAAATTTATGTTTTCTATTACCTATATACATAATTATTTACAATGCTATTGTTGTGTGTTTGTGTGTATTGGAATAAATGATTTCTTCCTTCTTTCTTTCTAAAAATAAAATGTCCCGTGTTCTCGACTAAAAACTACCGCTGTCCGCATTCATATATTATTTTGAAAATAAAAAATAATATAGTTAATCATTGTAATTTTGAAACATTTTTTTTTTGTAATTTATTTAATTAAAAATTTATCATTTATGTAACAAAATAATTTTTAAAATATTATAAAAAATTATCATAAACAAGAATTTATGTTAAAATTAAAATTAAAACCTGACAGCTAATTTATGTAGCCAACGTCACTAACACCACTACCATAATAATTCAGATGATAGCAAAGTCACCTCATAAATCAAAATCGGTTCAGCGGTTTATACTGCAGGGCGTGCCAAAGAAATATTATACATAGATACACTCGAAAAACATAACCCTCTTTCTTCCGTAGTCGGGGAAAAATTTGGTAAATATTTTCAATATCTGGTAACATAACACCCACACAGAAGCACCGTGTACGTACAGTGCAGCGGCGAAATGACAGCACACATAGCTTTATGGAAATGACGATAAATTATTCGGTTTAGTTCGGCAACGCTCCATCTGTCTTTTATTTTGTAATCTAAGCTGTCATGCTATTTATTTGTATAGTTTGAAACAAACATTTCCCACGAATGTATAATAAGTAATATGTCAAAATTTATACAATTGTAGTACATATAATAATTGTAGTGTAACGCAAGAAGCTTATATCTAATACACTGGAGATTTCGGTATGAACATTGACGTGTAACAAGAAAATATTGCCCAGTTCATGTTTTTTATCACTTTCACACCTAACTTGGTATTGCCACTGTTAATACGAAGTTTTCCCAAGGCTACTATGTATGCTGTAATATTCTGTGCAAAAGGTTAGTTTTTGTATATGAGTTTGTTGATAAATTGCCAACAACGTCATTCAGAAGCATTGTTGGATGAGACAATTATTATTTATGCTAAATAAAATAAGTATCTGAACCAATTATTAAAAAGCGATACTCCCTGATTATGGGTAGTCACCATAATAAAATTGTAGCAACTCTCACTTTGTCAATATGGCATGTGTGTCAAAAAAATTGCGTCGCTTCGAATATTTAAGTTAATATTGTTGCTTATTTAATGAATATTTTCAGAATATAAAGAATGCATTGTATTGTGCAAAATTGCAGAAGTGTTTGGACACCAAATTCTGGCATAGAATTTCACAGGCAAGTGTATATTTACGTTATTTACAATATTCCTCAATACTCCTGCATTTACCTGTTTAGAATCATTTCAATGGCAAAAATTGTCTAATTTAGCATCATTTTAGTAAGCAGTCATGTTAAATTTGTTATTTCCCTAATACTTTATCATTTTTCAACAAGTTTTCAATAAACAAATTTAACAAGTAAGGTAACCATGATGACGAGTTTTTATGGATAGCGAAGAGAATATATTTTTGTAATAACAATATTATGATGAAAATTTACAACACCATTTTAAAGATTGTTACTAGTAATGAAACAACACACGACATCGGTATTGCACTCACATGTAGTTATAAGATTGTTCGTTTTTACATTGAAATTTATACTTTTTTAACTTACCTCATATTTTTTTTGTTTAACGTATTTCAGCTTTCCAAAAAGTAAAATAAAAAGAAATATATGTGCCCATCAAGGGTAAAATTACTGAGGATTACGACCCAGAAAAAAATACCTTTTGAAAAATAAACTCTGTAAAGTTAGCTGAAATTTGTGCAAGGCTGCTATAAACAGTTTTTCTTTGATGATTTTGGCTTGAAATTGACCCGTCGAAGCAACGCGTTTAAAAAGAAGATCTGAGTAGCTTACAATTTGGTAAACAGCATCTGATGCAAAACACAACTTTCCTCTATTTACAAAGGATGTTAATGCTATATATCGGTTCATATCCAAGCTTTGTAGCCAAAAGTTATTTAAAACTATCATTCTATACCAATTAAAATTGTATGTACCTATAAAGTATGACCAGTAATATTATAATATAAATCATATGTCGTTATTATTTATAGACCATGATTTTTAGTTTTTTCTATTTTGAAAAATCCTGAATTTACAAACCAGCGTGGTCACTCCACAGAAAGAGACAAAAAACATGACTGACGTCATTCTAGGTCATATTTTCTTGTTACAAGTTAATGGTCATAGTGCAATCTCCAGTGTATTAGATATTATAAGCTTCTTGGTGTAACGTTATCTACCTAAACATTTCATGTGCGGTCAAATGCGAACTGATACGGATTGTCAAAACAACACTAAAACAATGATATCACGATATCAGCAAACAAACCAAATGCATATTGTTAGTGACAATACTTATTTGTGTATAGATTTTGTACTGGATGGAATAATCAGGCCTGCACAATATCTTCAATAAGTGAAATGGATTGGCGGTGAAATATAATCAAAAACATGTCTTGTCTACGATTAAATTTTTCCTTTTTGGTAGTTGGAATTATTAAATTTATTTATGTTATTTTCATTCATCAGGTAAGTATCTTATTTATAGAGGGACAAGCATGCTTTTACTAGATTTGTAATTAAATTCGCCTATAATAGTATAACACAGCCGTAAATATAATTTTATTAGATATTAGATACAAAAAAGGTGCTTATTTTTTCCGCCAAATTCTAAAAAAGTAAATGAAATTATTTTTATCGCACATTTTAAACAATTACTTAATATATCCACAATCTGCATAAACTCTCTAATCTCCGAAAATATTGTTTGTTTGCCAAATCAAAACAGACCATACATTAAAAACGTAAACAATTCTTGTCTAACATCCAAAAACGCTTCACGTTACACGAAATTGTTTCCCAAAGTGTCCACAGCAACCTTTTGCTCAATTAACAGATACAGAGCAAACGTACCGTAATATGTCAGACTGGGAAACTATTAAGCCTGACCACGAAACTTTGGTTCGCCAAAGTTTATCCCGGGCCTCTTTAGACAGTGTGTTCCGTTATTATTCCCTTTATGGAGCTAAATATATATCAAATGTATAATTTAATTAATAATGATTCAATTTTAGTAATTGACCTCAAGAAGTTGTAAGAGATAAAATGATGTTTCGATAAGATTAAAGTGAAGCTTATAATAAGCTTTCACTGGTACGTCGGAAAAATATATTTAAAGATGAGTTTAAATGCTTTATTTATTTTATCAATAAAATACTAATATAATTTTTAATAATAGGACTAGACTTTTACATTAATCAAAGCCTGTTTTCTGTCCTCAGTGTTAAAAAATGTGATAGAGCTGAAAATAGAAAAGTTAAAATAATATTATATTGTTTGTTTTACAAAACATTCTAACAGAATCAATTAAAATCAATATACTTATTATTGTAATTTTAAAGAACCACAGGAATAACTATTTGAGAAATTAATTTACATATTATAAAATAGACAATTCTCATTCTGAATTTCTAAAGTAATATAGAACTATATAGTAGTATATAATATAAGTAGATAGAGGAAATATATTTCTATTTCAAAGTTATAATAATTTATTCCACTGAATAATTTTAAAAGATTTAAATTAATTGATAACCTTTCTTCCACGAATCTTTGCAAAAAAACTGTCTCAATAATACGAAGTTACATCGACCACAAACCGACCTTAGAGTTCATTCAAGGGTCGGTACCTCAGCTGTTTAATCTTACACAATTTACTGACTCCCTATAACTCAGTAATGTCCAGCTGACAAACTAAAACATTTTGTAGTAGAAAATATTCGGTGTACATTTTGTGAACATGCTGTAGATGTACCAAAATGTTTTAAAGTACGGTCCGTAATTACGTAAATATTAAAATTGTTTCGGCACCTAGGTTTTTTATGTTCATTTGTATGAAATATATGATTATTTGCTGACATAAATTATGTTTTAATTGTATTTTAAAAACTTAATTTACAACCTAGAATTATTATTCTGCAAGGCGTAGAAATTTTTTAATGGTTAGGTATATCGTACATTTTACCTACAGGTTGTAACATACATAAATATGTACCTATTGACAAATTATTCAATAATTATATAACTTCGTCGTTTATATAATTTATTCATACTATTTAGTTTTTAAGAAATCTGTATGTATAAATATATTAAAACAACTAATAATATAGCTATGTACCACGCGCCGTGCCAATATTCACTTCAAATTCATACAAAACATAATCTTAAGTAAACAGAAGAAAAGATAAAAGAGAATATTTTACTGTATTCCAAGCAATCCTTTAAATTCCTTTCCAACCTTTTCAAATCCACAAACCTTTTGCTCAACATCTTTTATATTTATTGTGTAAATATTTCAAGAACAACCTTTGTAAAAATTGTTTTATATATATCTCAGTATTAATGTATTAGGGGCTGAATTGGATATCCATAAAGCATACAGGGGAGCCACTGTATCACCGTAACAGGGCTTCGTTGCAATATTTACGACGTCGAAACCCCGGCCAAGTAAATAGTAAACGTGAATCCGTATAAAATATTACTCCTTACGGATTTATATGGAGCTGTAATTCAATACCTGCAAACACGTTGAATATTCACGCACAATAAAAAGTGCAATAGTTTTAGAACTTACGCTGATAGTTTTTGTAATTAAGGCTTAATTAGAAAATAATTAAATAATAATTGTAGACGGGAACGTTTTGTAATTTTTAAACAATTTAAAAAATTACCTTTTCCAATTCACTACATGAGTTCGAGTTCACAAAACAAACACAACGTTATATAATGTTCGCGTACGATCACAAGAGCGGAGGAGCACAGACACAACCGTCCCCAACGACTTCTGGAGGGAAACTGTTTCACGTCACGTCAACTCTGGAGCTTAGGACTCAAGAAGAATGGTGTGAAATGCGCAAGTCACGCTTCAACTTACCTACTCCTGAAATTCAAATTGTCATTTATTCGACTTATTATGCAGTGTACACGCAACTCGGAATAAATTTTCGTTCGAGTATAAAATTTACGGTTTGCAAACAACGGACAATAATGTTTATGTATTTTAGATGATTTATTGGCATACCTTCGATTCGAAGGGTACATATTTGAGATAAAGAACGGGTTGTAGTTTGGGGAATAAATAAATATAATTTTAAATACGTTTATTTTCGTAGATAGATTTGACGTTTATTAAAAAAAAATATTTCTAATATTTTTTAGTTTTTATTTTTATTTTAGAAATAAACATAACGTTATCACATCATGCACACGAAAAATAAGGCTCAAAAGCTCACAAAATTAAACAGATTTAATAAAAAACCTATGAAGGACAGAATTGTTCCGTAGCACTTCGTAGCACATTCAATCGTAAGGAAATGATCATATATTTTCGATTTTAAAGAATATTTCATTTTCTTATATTATAAAGATTTAAGATACGACTGTACTTAGTAATAATAATATATCTTCCAGTTAATCTTATTTCTTGTGTCGTGTATATCATTGCTACGTTCGTAGCGTTTCCATTATTTAATAAGACAGCAACAGTAATGCAAAGGAAAATAAAATTACAATAATTTGTTTTGTTTGCACAAAAGTACTCGCTTTGAAGTCAACTCTTGTGTACAAAATAGTTAAATAAAATTATAGTCTTGAATATAAAATATGAGAGAAATATAATCTTGTGAGCATACGTATTTTAATTTAGTTCCTTTAAATTTTTATTCCTTCTTGATAATATATAGTAAATATACATAGAAATATACTATTTATTTGGAAAAGGTCGTTTGTTAGGGCGGCCTATTTTCGCGATATATTTCAAGATAGAAACTGACAGCTTTGGGTACTATTGTCTCCGGGTGACTACCGATATTTTGTATTGTCTGTATTTAGTACGACCGCTCGGTGGCCGAAATTCTTTAGTAACTGTCTTTAAAAACGATGAAAAAAAACTTTCGACAAATACGCATTATATTACGACAATAACTTAATATTATTGCGCTACATAGAGCAAAAACTCTTAAAACCAACGATCCGTATTAAAGTTACCAAAATATTACACTATTTTTATATGTATTTTATTAGTTTAGCACATTATTTGCTTGGCCGGTTTGATTCAGGTTGACTTACGTTACCTACACAGTAAAGTTATGGAAATAAATTACTAACGTAATGAATTTGAAAACTATAGCCCATAGGTATATAAATTATATGAAATTTCATTCGCTTTTCCTTCTTTTCTAATACTACGATACTATTTATCAAGATCCAAATGACCTAAATCGATATGGAAAACTAGTCAAACTAGTAATAACTTATTTCTACATAAAAAGCGTTATCTTGTACTGTTATTAGTTGCGTGCGTGATGAATATGAAGACTTAAAACGTTTTTGTTTGACAAGGCGTTATAGACCGGGAGATACTGACACAAAATTTCGAGTCATTTGTAACAGGATGGCGGTTCTACAGGGGTCTTAGTACGCAATGACAAAAAGAAAAACGATGGTGTGAACGCTGGTACTGGCGGCTTAGTCGCGTGGGCGTTAGTCGAACTCGTCGGAAAAATAGCGAAGTCAAACGATTTGTAACACAAAAATTTTAGAATTTACCGATAGCCCATAAAAAAGAAGTAGGCGGTAGTGTCATGCCATACTTTTCCGGTGTGACTTACAGCCCGCCATACCGACGCGAATGTGTTGATTTAAAAAAAACAATTCAACCATTTGTACCAGGCTAACTTTTGCACAGGTAACCATCGTCGTGCAGCCATTTACGAAAATCGCCATGCCATACTTTTCGGACGATTCCAAATGGTCGCCATACCGCCGAAAATCTGCAAATTTTTTTTTTCGCCGAACCATTTGTAACACCCTAAATTTTTTTTTCAACAACTCCTGAATGATTATAAATAGAAGTGTGATAATGCCATACCTGTGGGAGGTGGCGAATGTGTATATGATTTTTTTTTATTGTATGATTTTATTCGTATTTTGAACGATTTGTAACAGTATGGCATTAATCTTTCCTATAAGTTTGAGGTTCAACAAATATAAATACAAAATTTCAAAGATCTAGGTGGTAGAAATCTTCACTTCTATAAATTAATAATAAATTTATTTATGAAGTATGGCAGCACTTTTTCCCCCTACTAGAAGTATGGCAAATATAATAATGGTCACATTTTATCAAATACTCTCCAAAAATCCAAATGCAATACTGGTACAAAAAGTTTGGCGAAAAAAAAAAATTTTTGCAGATTTTCGGCGGTATGGCGACCATTTGGAATCGTCCGAAAAGTATGGTATGGTGATTTTCGTAAATGGCTACACGACGATGGTTACCTGTGCAAAAGTTAGCCTGGTACAAATGGTTGAATTGTTTTTTTTAAAATCAACACATTTGCGTCGGTATGGCGGGCTGTAAGTCACACCGGAAAAGTATGGCATGACACTACCGCCTACTTCTTTTTTTATGGGCTATCGGTAAATTCTAAAATTTTTGTGTTACAAATCGTTTGACTTTCGCTATTTTTACGACGAGTTCGACTAACGCCCACGCGACTAAGCCGCCGGTACCAGTGTTCACACCATCGTTTTTCTTTTTGTCATTGCGTACTAAGACCCCTGTAGAACCGCCATCCTGTTACAAATGACTCGAAATTTTGTGTCAGTATCTCCCGGTCTATTATCAAGAAATCGACCCATTATAATCAAGGTTGAACATCGAACTAACGTAATGACAACCTAATGGCGGCCATTTTAAATAACTATCTTCGTGGAAATTACATAAAAAAGCTACTTTACTAAAATTACACAGGCCTAAATATATGTGTGAAGTCCCGTGTAGTGGGGTAAAGGGCATTATTCATACATTTGTTTCACTGATTGATTTTCTTTAGGGACAAGTAGGGAGCCTTCTGTGTCCTGCCAGAACGAGACATTTTTTTTTCTTCGTCTGCACCGGGAATCGAACACAGGACCCCTCGGTTCTACGCTCACGCGTCAACCACTGTACCAAGGAGGCTGATAAATAATTATATAGCTTGATAATATTTCTAGAATTATGTTATGTATTAATAGTTCCTAAAGATTTTTTTTTTGTTTATGTTGTTTTTTATTAATACGTACGTAGCCGTGTATGGCACAAGTCCTAATCTCTCTAGTCTCTACTACTTGATACTAAAATTCAGCCATTCACGACTATGTGAGACTATGTATGCTTATAAAGTGAATTTACCTTATAACCTGTTCACAAATAATATGTAAAATATAAACTTTTGTACTTAGATGAAAGCAGGAAATAATAGAAGTTAATCTAAGTTTGTCACATGAAATCAAAAATCAGTTTATCTTACACGTGCTATTGCGTATTCCAAAATAACTTTTATTTACAGTAAATGCGAATAAAGATTATATGTGACAAATGCTCGTAAAATGTGTGAAAACACGTCAATTTATCTTGCGCCACTTATTTCTTTTGATACAAAAAGTGCGGCTCACAGTTGAACGTATGAAGATAATTTCATTTTCTGTTCACTTTGTATGGCGTTGGCTTTAGTTTCTGTTACGAAAAAATTTCAGATTTTGTTTTGGTGTTTAGTACCTACTGGAAATTATTTGTTCATTATTTTGCAACGGGATAAATTTAATAAACACTTTCAAAATAAAGGTAAATAAAAAAAGAATCAAGTGGAAATTGAGCATTACTTTTCAACAAGTTTTGTGCAAATATTATAATTTGACCAAAAAAATCAGTTCATTTATAAACGAAGAGCGGAGTTGATAAAATGAAAGAATGTAGAGGCTTTTTTCTAAATAAATCATAAACTAATCTCAATTATTTATAAGAACCTATACATACGACTAAATCACGAACTAAAAACATTCATCCCAACCAAGACATAGGGGTAAAGTCACTAGTAGTTGACCATGTACCTGTAGTTGACCGCTAATGCACATAAACCGTTATAATAAGAATTCGCGGCAATTTTAAAAACTCATTCGTTAATAAGTAGTTAGTGCTGCTATCTGGTCAAATAGGCGCGAAAATTGCGCATCCATATCTGTCAAATATAGTAAATGGTTGTCAGTTGTTTGTTGAGTGACGGACCATAAAATCAATAAATTCGTTTTTTGTAATAATATTCGTAGAGATTGAAAAAGTTTGAAGCTGAATACTAGGAACTTTGTCACCTTGTTGACGGTAAGTGTTTTTCGTTTTTTATTCGTTTATGGTTTATTTAAATGACAGGGTAATTAAAATTTAAAGATTTGTTGACAAAATTGAGATGTGGGGGTGGTCCAATACTGATTCCGTTTGACTGTGATTTTCTAGTAATTGACCATGGTGGTCCATTACCGAATTACCGTTTGACTATGATTTTCTAGTAATTGACCATGGTGGTCAACTTTTGATTATGTTCTGTATCTTTTAAATATACTGCATATAACAATTAATTAAAATGAACTATTTTATTTACTTTAACAATAGATTGATTTTCTTTAGTAGTTGACTAACTTTATGGTACGAATTTATGGCTATGGTCTATTACTAAAACCAATTTTTATCTTGTAGATGCCTGGGAAAAGGGGCGCATTCCTAAATTATACTGAAGCTGCAATGCTTGCAGCAGTGAACGATGTTCGTCTTCATAAAACACCAATACGAACGGCTGCAAAAAAGTTCGGTGTACCAAGAATAACGCTTACAAATAAAGTAAAAGGGAAGTCACCGATGGAATGAAAAATGGGTCCGACATCCATCCTTACACCAGAAGAGGAGCATAAAATATGCGACTGGGTGCAAAAAATGGCAAAAAATGGCAAAAAATGGCATAAAGATGTGCTCGACTATCCCTGGGATGCAGTAGTTGCTCATATAGAGGCTCCCAAGAAGACCAGTTCTACGAGAAATGTATATGATGTTCCAGAGATACATTCCTTGATATGATAAATTTGGCAAAAAGTTTGACGTTTACGCTTTGTGTTTGACAGTGTCCTTTTGTTTTATAACCATCTGTCGGATCTTTTAGAATCTTGTTTTTATTTAAATTATAGGCTTAAAAAGGCCTAATTATATTTCAAATAAAACGTTATCTTTTCATCTTATTGCTTCTTATTTAACAAATAACCCAATTAAAATTGTAGCATCTGAGTGGTCACCTACTGATGCAAAATATGGTCATCTTCTAGTTTTTAGATGGTCAACTACTAAATTTCTAATATAAGAACATTTTTAATTTTTTTTAAGTTTATTCGACCATTGTACGTGGTGAAATGCTTGTTCATATGTTAAAACACATTTTACAGGGTTTCCAAAAAAAGAAACTTACTGAATTCATATGATAATTAAAGTCAAACATTTAAAAAGAATATTCTGTCTCCTTAAGTGGTCATCTACTGATGCTTTTACCTTATATTTTGTTAAATTGTATCGTCACAATAAAATGTAAACAGATATTGAGGTATTGAGTATGAATAAATGATGTTACCAATATTTCAGAACATCTATCCTAGTCCGCCTTGACCTTGCCGAAAAATACATTTGTTTTGAATAAATTACACGTACTGATACCTGGTCTACATAATATAAATTATATTTATTAATGTGTATCACATAATACAAAGATGAAATAATATTTATAATCTGTAATGTTATGTTTTATTTACATGAATTACATAAAATTTGATTAGTCCGTAAGCTTAGCCTCTTATCGTTCAATGATAAACACTACATATATAGGTACTACATAATAGGTACGTAACATTGTCCTACTATAGTAGAAATAATACAAGAACTAAAAATATATAATTTTCCATTACCACACGGCTGAAAATATAAAATAAACGCAGAAATTTCCAGTATTTCAATATACAAAATGATTTTACCTCAGCAGTTTCACCGAGATTACATTGTCTACATTCGGTCGGACACAGCTCAAGTAAAATGAAAATACCAATCGCCGGTTTCCAATATTTTTCTCCTAGATAAGATACAAGCAATAACGCTATTTTGTTTATGTTGACGACGGTACAGCCCCGCGGGAGAATCGAAAGCACTGGCGAGAAACGCCCAGTTATCATTGACCTCACTCGATACTCTTTACATAGCTAAGCGTATCAAAAAGGGCTTCACTTATTTTCGTTGATGGGTCTCGTTTCGCTGGACGCATAAGTAATGTGTGAAGCGATACAGCATGCCCAGGGGAGAGATCCCAACTCCAGCAACCATACTTTGATAACAAAATGATGGACCGGGTTTCAGTTTAGTTAGCAAAGATGTAATGTGAGTTTCGTAAATTAGATTTTATGTAACTTTGCTCCAAAGACTTTGTAATAACGTTGTTATAAGTAACCTATATTTGACTTCGAGTGATGACGTATAAGGTGACCCAGTAAATGGTTTAGTAATGTTGGAACTAATTTATAAAGTAATTTGAGTTCAATCACAAGTTGATATGGAGTTTCAAGGATAATGTTTATGTAATTAGGTATTAAATTAGGTTCAGAACAAGAAAATTATATGAACACGTAAGAATTTGAAATAAGAATTATTTTTAGCTCTATAATCGAATACTTGTAATATAATATAATTTATCAGTCTATAATATATATTGTTTATGCTCATCATTAGTTTTTGTAAGTTTCACTTTTAGGACAACCTAACCATCCTACCAACCACCCAACCACCATAAATCTTCGGATTGAGAACCTCCGAAATTTTTATGAATATCGGTTACTTTGTCTATATGTACTTATTTTAAAATTATATCCGATAAACCCCAAAACAAAGTTGTAACAAATTATAAATGTATTATTTAATTTAATTTAATTCAAATGTGAAATTTCAATCATGCGTCCACCGCCAATGAACGAAAAAGCATGCACTGAAAATCAGTCACATTTCGCGGCTTACTACGACCTACTACTGTATATTAAATTACTTACTTAATGTCTATTTTAAATTAAAATGGTGCGTTAAATTTTATTTTTTATAAAATAATATTAAACTTTATCTCATACCTACCATACCATACTTTGTACCATAAATTTGGTTTATTCTAAAACAAACCATTTAACAAATCATCCTAAATGATTTTTAAAAAATAATAATTAAAAGTTTTCAGAACTTGAGACCTTGATTCTTATCAATCTTCTTAGATTCAAATGTATTTGCATTGCATTTGCGTGTAAAATAATTTACTAAAAACCTGAAGCTTCTCTACAATCCGTTAGCGGATTGGAACGGAAAGAATTTCTAAAAATCTGTGTTTAATTTTCAGTTACGTCACATTTTAACAGTTTCGTGCAGTGTCAGAATAAACGTAGAGATTTTAGTTATGTATTCATTTATTATATAGCATTTGTTTATAATTATACTAGCGATATGCCCGCGGCTTCGCCCGTTTTGTCTAAAATCAAATAAATTATATACTAAAATCATCCTCGAAAATAACTTTATCTAAAAAAACGCATCAAAATCTGTTGCGTATACAAAGGCAGTGGAAAGGGACTTTGTTTTATAATATTATGTAGATGATAGAGCTTATATTTGTAAGAAGATTGTAGTTACGCTGCATAGGAGCGTTGCGACAACTTTTACAATTACACAGAATGACCTTCTGCCTAAGGGTTAGGTACCTAAGGTACCAGTAGTAATAAAAATCAATAATATTTTTAAACATTCATGTCTTATTTTGAAAATTGGGCAACTGATATAAAGTTAGGATGACATATGTAGCGTATGAGTTAGTTGATTTTCTACTCGAATATTCGAGAGCTTTTACAAAAATGTAGACTGCATTAACAATCATTTTTGCAATTTCTCTACACTTTAACCTATTATATGTATATGTAGGTATAACCAATTGCAAACCTTATCTATTGGTAGGAAGAAGAAAACGTTCCTCCATTTATCTTATTTTATTCCAGTCCCTTGTGTGGGGACAGATGCATTTCACGTATATTTCTCTGATAGATTTTTCCCTACCAGTAAATAGATTACCTATGTGTTGCGTGAAGATGGAGATTTTTATAAGTTTTGAAGATCAATCTCACGCATTTTAACAACACGATCATTGCGCTAAAATAGGTTTTTTATGGTTGTGTGTAAATTCACTTTTCCCTATTCAATTCTATGATAGTCATAATATAATAATCAATTCATGTTAATGCTTACTTTTATATAGATCAATTAAAATCAGTAGTCGTCGTGTATTCAGGAAAACAAACGTTATCAACTTTCTTTAAAAATATCCTCCCTAATGTTACGTCCAGTCAATTCAGTTATTTTTATAGGTATATAATTACAGACAATGAAGTCTCTTTACGACACTATTAGCATCAAGAATTTCGCATATTACAAGCGATATTAAATAAAACTAGCCTCAAACACGGCTTGTACATTATCCATACATGATCAAAAGCAATTTCCTAGTAGGTCAGGTACAGTCCTAATCGTTCCACCTTCTACACGCAATATCCGTTATCAAGTATACTTAGCTATAGTTATATCGGTCTATTAAGGGGATATTAACATCCGTTCGGGTTTCAATTTTGCATGCATTTACTATACAATATTGGTATTTGTACTGCAAGTCATTTGATTTCTATTTTGAGCTTTTTTTTTTATATTTTGGTAGGCTTAAAGAGCATGTGGAATGACATTAAAACACTTATATAGTAACACTTCTGGCATAACAGGTAATTTGCCGGTCTAATAAGAACATAATTATTAAAGTCTCTTTTCTTACGAAAAAAACACTGAAAATGAAGCACTATTTTTTTTAGTAGGTACAGTAATAAGCTTCTAAAACATATTGAAGAAGGTGAATATCAATAGAATGTTTTATTCTGTCACGATAGTAAAACTGATCACCGTACCCGTAAAGAAAATTGATTTCTGAAACAGATGTGAAATCCGTCTCCTTTATACCATTTGCTACAAAGGGTCATGTTTCATTTTTAATAGGAAATATTCATAATTGAACCCTTAATAATGTTTAAAATGTATACAGGGTGTAATCGTTAAGTGTGCACAAGCGATTATTCCGTAACTAAGATATCAAAAAACTTTAAACTGATATCGAAAGTACTTAACCTAATGAGTAAAATGGCCATAATAATTTTTTAAAAATAAAACGAGAAATATCTAAAAATGTTACATTAAACGCCCCCATACATTTTATTTCCCATACATTTTGTATTCATAGCAGATTTTCGAAGTGATGTCCTCATTGTGCAATACAATGAGGAGCTCTATTTACAGTTTCTAAATGAACTTACCTTCAAATTTGCGAAGTAATTAAAGCAGAAAACCAAAAAAAGAAAGAAAAAGCTAAAATCTTTCATATTAAATGTACATGGGATTTTCGTATCTCATACTAAATGTATGGGAGGGTTTCAAGTTAATTTTTTAGATATTTCTCGTTTAATTTTTAAAAATTTATTATGGCCATTTTACTCATTAGGTTAAGTACTTTCGATATCATTTTAAAGTTTTTTGATATCTGTAATAGTTACGGAATAATCGCCTGTGCACACTTAACGATTACATCCTGTATTATGTACTACCAAAGGTTTCGGGTCAAAGTATGAAAACTTCAGATTGGCCGAATTACTCCTCTGAGCGTAAAATGAAACAAGAATAATAAATATTTTTGGTAAATGCTCGGTTCGATTTGTTTGTATAGTACGCTACACTGGCATTGTGAAATAGCTGAGCTGGGCTTACCCGACAAAAGCTGAGCTAAGGCGACTTTGTAATTGCATGCATATCGCTTTCTGTTTATCTAGTAAATATTAAAGTAATTATTATTTTTGCACATGTGACACTTATTCTGTTTAAGAGTCCTAATACAAAATTGCGCTGGACGAAAGCTAGTATTT
>CAJQZM010017867.1:0-11386 GCA_907164665.1 Colias nastes | reverse complement strand
GTGACATCATAAACAATAACAACAGCATGCACATTCCTGTAGTAGTGCTGCACCATTGACTTGCGGAATCTCTCTTGCCCAGCTGTGTCCCATAGTTGCAGCTGAAATATAAGTAAAGTTAAGGTAAATATGTTTCTACCCACACCTTCACTTATGTGTAATGTGTATTTCACACTAGCTGTGCCCTGCGGTTTTACCCGCATTGCTCCGCTCCTGTTGGTCTTACCCTAATTATATATAGCCTATAGCCTTCCTCGATAAATGGGCTAACTAACACCGAAAGAATTTTTCAAATCGGACCAGTAGTTCCTGAGATTAGCGTGTTCAAACAAACAAACAAACAAACTCTTCAGCTTTATAATATTAGTATAGATTACTGGCAGAAATACTTTTTAATTCAAAAATCTATCTATCCTTAAACAGATAGTCTAGGTACTGCTTACAGTACCTAGACTCCTATTTCACAATTCATAATCACTACATAGTATAAAACAAAGCCGCTTTCTCTGTCCCTTTGTCCCTATGTATGCGCAACGGATTTAGATGCGTTTTTTTTTATAGATAGAGTGATTCAAGAGGAAGGTTTTAGTATATAATTTATTATGTTTTAGACAAAGCGGGCGAATTCGCGGGCGCAAAGCTAGTTTGAAGCATAAGAGAGAGACACATATTTGCTATTTGTGTTGGTTTCACAACTATTAAATTAATAACACAATTGGTAATCCACATAATATACTAAACCTGCACCAGTTTATAGATATATTTGGAAATATACAAGAATTCAATAATTTAGTTGTGTTACAACAATAAGAAGGACGAGAACATAATAAAAACCAGACTATTTACTTTGGCACTTATATTTCACAGAATGGTAGCTTTGAAAGTAAGTAAATTATATTTTGTATAATATTTAGCTATTTTGAGATGAAAACAGAACAAAAAAAAATACAAAGAAAGTGACACATTACATGAATATTGTTTTCATTGTTATATTATGACTGAATAACGGATTTCCAGCATCATGTTTTAATATCAATGAAATATGATATGGCAAAAGTAGTATCTACAGCATTAAATCAGAGCATAAATCCAGTGTCACGTGTAAACAATTTATTGCTTTGTTATTTGTGTACATTTCCATTCCAAACAGATGGTAAAATAAGTAGGAACAGAACAAAGTATTAATAACAAATTTTAAAAATTACATAGTATCTACAACTTACAATTTAAACTATATAGTAAATACGGTACCTTTATATCTTCATTACGTATTTTGATAGTCCTTTCTCTGAAGTCCACACCAATCGTAGCCTCAGATTTATCTAAAAACTGTCCTTCGCAAAACCGATATGTGAGGCATGTTTTGCCAACCCCAGAGTCACCAAGCACAATTATTTTGAATACCTTCTTCTGTTGTAAACCAGGCACTTGTTCAGTAACGGAATAAGACATAGTAAAACTTAATAAACTACAAATTTCACTTACACGACTGAGTATTGTTTTATTATTGTTTTTACAAGCTGTTGTCGCACGTTAATCTTGACTTAAGAAATGACACTGACAAATGACATATGAATTGAAAATTGAAATTTGAAACATTAATTCACTTTTTTATCATTTTTATATCGCTGTCACAGATACAAGTCATTTTGTACAAATGGTACATTTCGATGGTAGATTCATATTGCCAGATATATAGAGCAAACAAGAGTTCAAAATACATAATATTATTGCTAAGATTATTATAATGAAACTTCTTTAGGCACGTTAAGATTTCAAGGTCGCATCATGGCAGTACCGTCACCAAAGTTTTACTTCTGACACGTCTGCTCGGCACACACGCTTTTTTTATTGATGGAGCGCCAATCATCCAGATGGTGCGGTTGCAACTGGTTTTATTACGGAGCAATAATTTTATTATTTAAGCGACAGTGCCCATTCTCAGTAATCTGTAATCCCCAAGCTGGAAACTTATAAGCGCTTACCGGCGCTTAGCAGCGCTGGAAACCCGCGCAGGAAAATATATTATAAACACGCGCTGGTCAGCGCTGGGCGCTGCCATATAAAATTTGTCTTGGTCTGCTTCAACCTGCTTCCTTTGTGTAGAACGAACCAGCGCTGTCAAGCGCCGGTAAGCGCTAAGTTTCCAGCTTACTTTCTGAATACGGTCTTAACGATTCTGTTTTTCAGTAGGTATTGTACTTTTTCGTTTAAATATTGGATTGAATAAATTCCCTCATGGCTAATGGTGTAATTTTTTAGAATTTCCAAAAATGTCGGAATTCCCGAAAACTGAGCGACTTTTACTAACCACAAAATAGTTGTTTCTCTGAATTGCCACGTCTTCTACCCGCAGTTACCATAATATCCATTCATTATACCACACTCTGTAGGTATATTGAACAATTCTGATGATTGATGATTGCAGAAGTTTTCCAATTTGTATTTTGTTATATAATATAAATTAAAATATGTAATACGTATAAATTAAATTAAAACTATACAATATAATATATTGTATAGTTTGTACAGTGCATATTATGCACTGCACAATACTGATATTGCTTTGGAAATAAATCAAAATAATGGGTTGGAAATTAAACTAAAACAATTATTGATTTACGTATTTCTAAATCGGAAACATTTTTGATTTCATATCTGTTATATTGTGTGTGCCATAGTTGTTTGCAAAGAGCAGCAAAATGTTGTATTTTGAATTAGGTTAGAACTGTCTGAATATTGCTTATTGGATCCGGTCAAGATTCCCTTTCTGTGTAAATTAAGAATAATAAATTTCGTCTTCTGATGAGGTTCATCATATGAGAAGAGATGAGAACTGATTTCTAATCTGGAATGAGACTCGATTATGTATAACAGTAGTGAGGAAGATAAAAGTTCTATGTTAAGAAATTAAAAAAAAAAAATACGTGTGGCACTCGGGGACTGCCGCGGTACAGCTATTGCATAAATGCATAGCATGCCTTCAAGCCACACCTCCGTGCATGTCGGAGTGGGGAGCGTGAGGTTTTTCGTTACGCAATTTCTGGATTCGGTCACCGCGCTCATGGCCCGCGATAGAAGCTATGCAATAGCTTAAAAATTGCAGTAACTATACGTTAGAAGTTGGATTATAGAAGACATGTTAACAAATGATGAAGCAATAGACTATAACGTATATACGGACACAATCTTAGCACAGTATTACAATATCTATACAGTACGGAAACGAATGTACTTGTGCAGAGAAACGGAGGGGAACTGGCGGGGGGTCGGGCGACGCGGGCCGCGTAAGGCAAACACGCTTAGTTTGCCTTACCTAGCGCGAAAGGACGACGCAGTCGTATTTTTTGTGTAATAATTTTATTATACATAGGTACTTACATATTCTATTATGGCGCGCACAAACTGTTCCGTTTACGGATGTAAATCTACATTGAAATCCCAGAAGGAAACAATATTTCAGAAATATTGTATTAATTGTATCTGTTGAATTAAAATCAAAGCTATGTATAATTATGTTGTCCTCATTATTTTCTAATCAGATTGTACATCCCAATGCGAATGCATTACTTAGTTAAATGTTATAATATACAATTAAGAACATCCAAAAATAAAGTGTCCACGTAAATAATATTTAGCAGTGCAATATCTGTAATTATATATTTATGAACAAATAATTACATCAGATTTAATAATCGCAATTATTTTGAATGTACATATGAATAAATGATTTCATCATAATATTAATAATCACAATTGTTTTATTTCCCATTTGTTGCAACCCTAGCGTATTTTCGTGTGGCAGCGTAAGTACCTACGCTGGCGGCGGCATCGCGCGACATCAAAGGCGTTTCCTTACTGTAGGAAATAATATTGTAATACTGAGATCACAGTATTACAATATATTGTAATACTGTGATCTTAGACACAATAGATACCTATTGCGTTATCTAAAAATTATAATTCATGTATTGGTTAAAAATTTATGATATTTGGTAGTTTTATCATTTTCGAAACCAGTCGTTTCTAGCAACACTGACAGTTCTTAGAAATCTAAGAAATGTCGAGTGACGAAACAAGGGCTCGATAAGTTTACGGTGTTATCTACCGAGATCTTTACATTGACCGCGATATTTCATATTATAAACCCTGAAATAGTGAAAATATTATTAAAGTGTGGTGTAAAGATCAACGAGTGTGAATTTAAAGATCTGTTTTTTGTATAACCTCATATCGATAGCTATGTTCCTTGTATTTGTTATAAAATTCGTCCGATCGCGATAAATGAAAGTGTTGTATATATTCAACAAAATTCACGGTGCGTTACGCGTTGTGGGTGTGTGTGCGAAACAGTTTCGATCAATTATGTGATATAAATCAAACAATGTGTTTGAATTTGTGCGATATAATTATTCAGAAGTGTATTTGTGGTGTGATACGGATGGTGTGGTAGGCTTGCCATGTCCAGACTCGTCGACTACTTCGTGATTGTGGGCTTCGACCACGAAAAAGAAAGTAAGTTACATCTTCAAAATTTTGGAATGTTCAGATAACAATAAAAAAAAAATCTACTATAAAGAGAACATAGGTAGGTACATCGTCTTTGCGCGATCTGCTTTCTTGTTAAAAATTAACTTTCAAAGAAATTTAGTTTCATGATATACAATATAACACATCTATTTTGGAAGTAAATTAGATTAGTTGTATGAATGTTAGAAGCCTTCTATATGACTCATATGATTATTACACTGTATGATGTATAATTTTGTGGACTATTGTTAAATAATGAGAGGGTTTTGGACTTTGTGCTGTATCCAACTGGATGATTAAATAGTTTATTGCACCACTATAAGCTCATAACTGGTCTTTGTTTGTATATTTTTCAATAAAAGGGAAAATTCATATAAGTACTTAATGCACAATATAATATAGTGAATTAAGAGAAGTCATAATTCACATTTTAAATATGTCTATATTTTCTTGAAATTAACACCTATCATTCATAAAAACTGTATAACTAGTTAATGTGACATGAAATCCTTATTAGAATAATAATTAATGGCAGAGATGAATATGTTGTCTTCTTATTCCATTCCATTTGACAAAATAAATAAATTTATAGAGATATTTCCATAAGATGATTAGAACATAGAGAGAACACAGACATTTTATGAAGATGAAAGGAAGATATGTAGCACATCAGGTAGTCTTACCACCAGTATTATGTCCTACTATATTATGATCGCAATAAACAGCCATGGTTAATTATGGTATTATATGAATTTGCCAGTCAGTTAAATTCACGGCGTAAACTGACTGGGAATAAGAGGCCATAATACGGCCCGAGTGCAGCTATCTCTTCCAGTCTGGATTAAGAATATATTTATAGTTGGACTAAAGCAGGTTACAGAATCATTTACATACTCAAATAGATTATTCTGTCAAACAGATGTGAAATGCATACATTGCCTTGTAACCTACTTGCATTTTCTTTTCATACAATACTATATGCTGCGAGCGGCTTTGCCTGCATAGTCAAAGCAAAATGGTTATAGTTACCATTTCTATAGGATTTCTGAGGTAAAACCTATTCTACCTACCCTTCTCATGCCGCAAACTATCTTTGTACCAAATTTCATCAAAATTGGTTCAGTGGTTAAGGCTTGATGGAGAGACAGACAGATAGACAAACTGACAGGTAGACAGCTAGTTTTACATTCAAAATATTAGTAGGTATAATGTTATTTGTTTATATGTATGCATGTCAAAGACCTATTAATTTTATTCTAGCTCAGTATTTGTATGGCAGTGTTTGAATTGTGGTCTAACTGATATAGCCTTGGGGCTGCCTCAATAGATCTCAAGATATGATACAATTGATTTGATTTTATTGTTCACTCGCAAATGTTTTTGTTGTCTAGGAATGTAAGAAGTATAACTCGGAGTTACTTTGTATTTTGATACATTTCTCAAAATCTATCTTTTGTGCAATGGAAAAAAGTCAACTTTATTATTCAGAAGGACAGTAAAAGAGTAGTGAGCAACTTTTTATTTGAGCATTAATGGAAATAAATAATATTTAAGTGTTATTGTACAAATAATATTTGTTAAATAACACTTCCTTATATTATATAAAAAAAAGACGGGTTGCACTCCGGGAGTGCCGGCAGAAGTGAAAACTTGATTATTAACGTTGAGTTCTCTCCATCCGTTTTACGCTTTTTCGATCAGGTCACGTGTCCTGACGCGAGTTTAAGATTTTATACCCATTACAGAAAATGTGCTCAACGCCGCTAAAGAAGTTCACTTCAATAAGTTGTCTCATAGCAACAGAATGTTATTTCCTTGTTTACTCAAAATATATTGAAATTAAATCACATGGCTGAAGATAAGATTATTTGTTACTCCAGCACCTGATTACTAGTTGAAACAGACTTTATCTTTTATAAGGTCATTGTATTTGTTTATTTATCAATAAAATATGCAAATTATGCTATATCCAATATAAAAATCAAATTACAAAGGATTACCTTGATATTACACATGATAACATCATGCATCATTCATTACTTTTATCTACTGATATGTGAGCAATTTATTTATACTATAAATAACCTATAGTATGATTTTTCATTCTAAATATGTAATCCTAGGAAAAGTAAGAATGTTTATTCTATCACACATGAGTGACCTACTAACTAGCCACTAAGGATGACTAGCAAAACTAGTATCTCTACCTATCCTATCTATCCTACTAGGTAGTATTCTACTAATATTTTAAAAGCAAAAGTAAGAAAGTAGGAATGTGTTAGATAGCCCATTTATGGAGGAAGGCTGGCTATAATATATTATCACGCTAAGACTAACAGGAGCTGAGCAATGCGGGTAAAACCGCAGGGCAAAGCTAATGTACTAATATAACACATAGGCTAAGCGATCATGCGAGTGAAACCACACGACAAGGCTAGTACTCATAAGTATTCTTAATTTCCTTATGATACAGAAATTGTAGACAATGCATGGTTACGTAAAAATCTTTTAATTGGTAACTCATCATCAATCCTCATTTAGTGAATACATGACATCATGAAATTGATAAAATCTATTTAAAGAAGATAGATACATTTAGAAGTCATTAGTGATACTGATGAGTGATGCTGATGACTATTTGAAGACATAAAATGGGTGATTAATTACATTGTACTCATGTTAGTGACTAGACATGAGACTAGATTCAAAGTACACTAAACAGAAGTTTACAAAAATTTGCATGAAAACATAATAGAGTTAAAACCTTTCAGTTACAATAATGTTAATCTATACGATGTCACAATGAGTCTAGTTAACAGAAGACAATTCACCGAGCAAGTGTGAGACAATGAATAAGGCTACGTATCTACTGCGTAGTGCGTATTGCGTATTAACTAGGTAGTGAAAATTAACGGTCGAAGCTGTTCGAAATTCCGTCAAGTGCGTTCCGTTTCGGAACGCCACAGACAATAAAACATAGATAATATAAGTGGCAACGCCACACCACCCCTATATGATAAACTAATATGTAGCAGTAGATTGTATTTATGTTACTAAATCATTATTTTACTATGTTATCAAGGTAATGCCTCAACGCAAGTTTTTAATGTTTATAGAATTATATGTGGAAACATTGAAAATGTTAATGATGGAGAGGAATAAACAAATTAAAGCCACTTTTGTAAATAGATAGATATTTAAGCTGAAGTTACAGAAGTAATACCTATAAAAATGTCTTATGGGTAATTTTAATATGTACATAACTACATACTACATACAATTAGTGCCACATAGATTGCATGTGGGTGTAGATGTTACCTATATTTTTTCTGTCTTCAGATACTTTATATAATATGTATATAGGTATTGTGGTTTGACTCTCATGTTACATGTTTGTTAATATTATAGAAGCAATTGCCTGATTAAATATTCTTTTTGAATCAACATTTTCATTTGACCGAATTCATATTAGTAACTTAAGTATGTATGTAATTATTTTTTGAAGTTTCAAAAAAAATAACCTCATTGGTTAGTACCATATGCATAATAAGCACTGGTATTTATAACTAACCTATAATAAATTACCTGGACTTTTATGATGCTGTGTGCTTCGTCCGTATTTTACGTGGAAAGTGATAGTCCCGTGATCTAATAAAATATCGAACAATATAAAGGGAACAATGTTTACCAACAAGTGCTAGACACGATGTAAACGATAAGATAACGCGATAATGAATCACCCGTGTTTACATTGTCGTGTGACTGACCTCTAAGGTCAGGTAAAAAGTGCGTACATTTCCCGCGTTAATTTGTCGATGTTGATGTCGCGTATCGTTATGCAATGTGTGGCGCGGCTTGTTTACATCTTACAGCTAACTAATTAACTATATAGATTGTGTTTTATAATTGGGCGTTTAAAATTGTGCTGCAGTAGTTGTAATGGATGGGAACAATTTTATATTTTTTTATAGAAAAATAGGCGGAATGGTTTAGAGTTAGAAAATAAATAAAAAAAATACCTCAGTACTGTCACAAAATAGTTAATAGTTCTGGTACTGTATGGATTTTTGTCTATCTACCCACAAACACGAAGGCAAATTGGTACGTCATACCACGTCATACCTACCACATAAAAGTATTTTTAGAAAATAACGGCCTTTCAATTAATGAATTCATAATTCTTGTTTGTTAATGCAAGAAATTATTCCTGCTATGAAAACACGCATCAAAAACATTGTAGGTAATAAGATTTGGAATTAGATTGACGATCTAAACAGGTAAATAGTTCACCTGCAGCCTGTATTATGGCTTGAAAGATGTAGGAACAATCTGCGTACGGCCTCGTAAATTGTACCAGTGCAGTCGTTAGATAGTTTGGTGGTTGGCCTTCCAGTTGTTTAGGTGTGGCGCACTTGCCATGAATTAAACTATTGAGCCTCGTATACATGGTAAACATTTGTTGAGAAACAGCTGATCAACAATGTTGCGGGAGATTTTTATTAAAATTAGATGCACCTCGGGCGAGAACATTGCTTTATATCAATTCTGCAACACGGAGACCGGAGTGCTGCTCGCAACATGTTGACAGCAACTCCTCAATATGTTGCATCAACTTTGTTGGTAATCAAATGTTTATCCTGAATACAGGGGTAAGAGAAACATGGTGATGTATAAATATGTATCAAATAAGCCATATATCACTACATAGTATAAAACAGTCGCTTTCTCTGTCCCTATGTCCCTTTGTACGCTTAAATCTTTGAAACTACGCAACGGATTTTGATGTGGTTTTTTTTAATAGATAGAGTGATTCAAGAGGAAGGTTTATATGTATAATAACATCCATTAAATAGTGGAGAAGTACTGTTATTTTTGAGGTTTCTAATGTGATGTCGTAAATAATTACATTTTTTCCGCTTACATTGCAAACGCAGGCTGAACCCTACGAGTTTTATCAAAATAATGTACTAAGTATTGTACACATTGAAAAGGTCTACAGAAAAGTCCGTGATGGTATATGTCTATCTCTTATGGATAACCCACAATAACTTTTTTTTGTCATTTACTTTTTACGACAAATAATGGCTAATTTTCGAAGCGATTTTAACCAATACAGCATTAATCCTTAACCAATTAAATACCTTGAATACATTGTTCATTTAATATAGATCTATATGGCCCTTTACACCGTATGATTTAAGTGAATATTTTCGAAGATATTACAGATTTAAAAATTGCGGGACGTAGCGTTTGCGGCGGTACCGGCCGGCCGCCGCGGCCGCGCCATTGCACCCATGCGAAGCATGGGCGGGTCGCTAGTACTATATAAACTATCATTTGATAGAGAATGTTGCAATCCTCATGTTTGGCTATAAAGTTTTGTAATGAGTATCGTAATTAAATATTACGAGTGACGTAATTTATGAGTTTAATGAACTTTAATATACTTCACAAGATTGATTATTTCATCGTTTAAATATACAGTAGTTTAAAATTAGCAGGAAGTTTAATATTTTTAATCATATAATGAAAGCGAAGTTTGTTTATTTAATTAAATTTTATCATGATAACTTTTTTATGCATGCTTGCAATGTTACTAAACAGAAATCGCTGTTAATGAAAGGAACTGAATGTTATTTTAATGTTAACAAGTGAGGTTAACAAGTACTAGTTAGCTACATCAATTAGCCTGGTGCGAATTTGGACGTGATTGTAAAGTTTTAATGTCATGGTCAGAAATACGTACTACATATTATTATAATATGTTCTAGGTATAATGAATTTCCATTCCCTATTTCCATTAGTTGCGCTTTTCACGCATAACTTTAGTACGAATTTAAGCATAATTTATTATATTTTTTAAGTTATCTAAGTAATAGAAAGAAGTAATTTACTTTATAGACAGTTCTTGCGTTATTTCAGTAAAGTGTAACTGAAATAAAGTCGTACCATTGAAGTCCGTTCAGTCGATCTTGGTGTAAATAGTAACACAGATTTTTAAGTAAGCTCCGACTCTACTTATTTTATTTACTTATTTCAACTTTATCGATAAAATATTAATATGATTTAGAAATTAAAGACTTTTTAACGGATTTTAAACGCGATTTATTCATTATATTATTTTCCCGACGTTTCGTCTCCCCGTGACCACGCTCGCTGTAAAGTGTTTGAAACGTCCGCGTCGCGTCGGGAAAATAATATAATGAATAAATCGCGTTTAAAATCCGTTAAAAAGTCTTTAATTTCTAAATGTATAAATACTCGCGTACAATCAAATACTAGAAAATATGTACTATATTAATATGATCTCTACTCAGTAGATAAGACATTTTAATTCGAAATGGATAAAGGAAAGGAGCTATATGTAAGCCATGCACGTACAAACATTCAACGGAATTTTAGTATAATGTATGATTTGAATGTGTAATGAAGGAAAGGTATTTTTATTTAATTCAAGCTAAGTACCTACATATTATATTTATTTTTATTTTTATTAAGTACCTACATGAGGAAATACATTTAATCGATACCTTAATGTGACCTTGTTTTTTTGGTTTATCGATATAAGTTCCTAATTGGTTGTGATGTCAAACTCGTTATAGTCTTCAATTCTATAAGTAAATGGTTGTTTACCTCTACATCTTTAAGCGGCTTTTCACTAGATACTCTTTGGACAGTAACAAATTGGATTAGTATGACAAATAAAGTATCTAAAGAGACAGAAATAATGGCTTGGTCTTCTAACCAGTCGTTGCGGATTTTTTGATACCGAAGTTAATTATTAAAATCATAAATCTTCTTATTGTTCTATGTTATAATTTTTCAAGGCTTATAAGCCTTGTTACATGTCTGAGTA
>CAJQZM010017862.1:0-15026 GCA_907164665.1 Colias nastes | reverse complement strand
ATCATCTATGCAAAAAGTATGGCGCCCTTGCCCCGCCTGACCTTAATGTATACGTTTAGAAATTAAAGATTGACGCGATTTATTCATTATTATTATCCTGACGTTTCGCACTTTGCAGCGAGCGTGGTCACGGGGAGTCAATGAATAAAATATCGCGTTTAAAAGCCGTTAAAATCTTTAATTTCTTAATAATTATTTTAAACTATAATGCCAGTAACAAACAAACAAACAATAATTTTGTAGAGATGATTGAATTTTTTTTTTATAGTTTTTAACCGACTTCAAAAACAATGGAGGAGGTTATCAATTCGGCCGGTATATGTATATATTTTTTTATGTATGTACACCGATTACTCCGAGGTTTCTGAACCGAATTACGTGATTCTTTTTTTGTTTCATGCAGAATGGTGTCGAATTGGTCCCATAAAATTTTTATTGCAATATAGGAAAATGGATGTGTGATGATGTGGGATTATTCAGTATACCTAACTACATATTTGTATATAGTACACTTTATTAGCCTTAGTATCCTGTACTAATATTATAATTATTCATGTCAGTAGATTGTAGTTTTTAAGCAGACATTGTAAATCTTAAGTTAATTTTAATTGATTCTATTGAATTTACCTTTACGTACGCATGCTTTTTTCGTTACATAATTATTGTAACACGTACATAATTATTGTATTAATTTATAAGTAATATAATGCAGTTGGCCTTTTTAATCATAATTAAAGTAATTAGCCGATCGTTATGTAAGCTAATAAAACCTGGAAGACTTAAATAAATATCAAAGAATTTAAACTTTTAATGTAACTACAAGGGACGTAGTGATTAAGAAAAAAAAATGTGTGCGTGTACTAGTGTACACACGTAAGAAGTGAAACTTCTTTATGACCTTATTTTTCAAAAAATAATTTACTATATATGCAAACTTTACAGAAATACGTCGAATCACGCGTGGCAGGGATAAGAAAAGGTGGCGCGTAACGGAAAAATGTCACGCGTAACGAAAAAATATTACACTAAATTTTTTCCAACCCCGATAAAGACGTTTCACTTCAAAAACTTGTTCGTAATAATTTTGCTTTTGTTTTCATTGCAGCGCCATCTATCCGTGAATGTGAGCATAAACAATTTGTCAAAATTTGTATTTAGTCTATGATTAAAATGTTTCGTTTATAAATTTTTAACCGACATTCTTAAGAAAGTATTTGTGGGTAACATTATAGGTATTAAATCAATCAATTGCCTAACTGCTAATAACTGATGTTACAAGGAAATCACTCATGCATATTCAATTGTTTACCTTTGGTAAAGTCGGTTTATTATATAAGATACAAGAAATATTTAAAATAACGATCCATTTATAATATTAACACAAGTTTGATTGTTAACATCGTGGACAAAAGATTTAGATTAGGAAGGCTTTAGGATTCATAATTATAATTTTGACATAATTTGACATATTAATGTCAAGACACACATTATATATACTTAATTTATGTCATGACATAGTTTGACATAGTTCTTGACATTGCCATTGTAATTACAATGTTTAATTTTACATCATTTTACATATTTTGTTTTATTTGCAAAATCAGCATATAGTTATAGGTAAACCAGAATCTGATGGCAATTAGGGAAATCAAAATTTTAAGTGTGCAACCCTAGGGAAAATGGACTGAACGATCTTGATACTGCTTATTTTTTATTTTGTCCTCAATAGCATTAGTCACATTACATAAGTGGACAATACTGTACTTAATAATGAGATATCCACATAATATTATGTAGGTACATACTTAAATGTAAAAATATATACAATTATACATATTACTTTTATACAGGTAATACATATTATTATTTACACATACCTATATTTGTATATTCATTACCAGTATGCCATGTGAAAATATCGATAAAATGATAATGTAGATCAAAACTGCTTATAATTTTTTATAAAATAAAATAAAACTATGTTTATTTTCGTAAGTATTAACAGATACACACATTATAAAATTGACTTGGACAGCTTGGACTTGACGAATAGCCGTATTGGAAACTCCTGTAATAAGTTTTCATAAAATCATATTCTAATCAACAAACAATATTATAGTTACCTACATATAATATTTTTTAATTTAAAGTATCAAAACGGGTAAGTCCAATTTACCAATAAAATCTTCAAAATTGAAAATTGTGATGTGTTTGACCCTTCTTCATCGAATGTTTTTCTATACACATTATAAACAACACCTCTTGCTTGTGATCGCAGCGGCTTTTTCGACATTTTCGAAGATTTTTTAGACAAAATCCTAAAAAATGACAAATAATTTGACAACCAATTTGATAGTTGTCAAGTAAGTTGCCACATGAAAATCTTTTATTTCTTAAATATAAATATGCCATCAGATTCTGGTAGACCCATAATTGTTCAGATTAAACTATTTCGACGGATTAAAATCGTCATAAATAACCGATTTAAATCCGTTAAGTAGTTCAATCACTTAATATTTACTTATGAATGTTATAATGTATTTGATAATGAAATATATTGATGTGAGAATAAAGTAATTTAGAAACTGCATTTATTGTTTTTTTCCCCAAACTACTTTGATTGACCAAGACTGGCCGGTTGGCTTGGTTGGTAGTGGCCCTGCCTTCCAAGACAGAGGTCGTGGGTTTGATCCCCACCCGGGGCAAATATTTGTGTGATGAACATAGATGTTTGCTCTGTGTCTGGGTATTACCTATCTATATAAGTATTTATTTAAAATTATATACATATGTATATGTATGTTTATCAGCCATCTGGTTTCCATAACACAAACTAAAGCTTAGTATGGGATCAGATCGTGCCGTGTGTGAAAATTGTCAAAAAAAAAAACATTATAAAAACACATCATATTTTTATTACTTAGACCAGCCTTTCCCAACTTTTTCCAAAGGCGGACTCCTAGCGCCAACTTACAATGATCTGCGGACCCCTAGCGCCACCTAAACACGATCCGAGGACCCCCAAAAAAACGTATTCTTATAAATCAATCTATATTATTTTAAAAATTGATTTCTTGCAGTGATTTGTAAGAAATAGCTTAGTCATAGTCACCCATCACTTGACAGATTATTCCATCTTAAATCTGAAAAATACAAAGTCAGGCCGTCAGAATAGTCAAGTCACTGCGTGTGTAATTGTTTATTGGATTTCGTAATTTTCTTTATTTCTCTGCGGACTCGTTGGGAAACGCTGACTTAGGCATGACTGATCAAAATAGGTCCAGCTAGTTTCGTGTGAGCTACAGGCACCTAAAATATTATGTCATATTCATTTTTTATTATGATTCTTAAAATATTTCCACTAAAATATTAATAGAAGGAACTGACTAACAATTATTACCTATATCAGTCGATTTTTTTATTTGCCTCAGCAAGGCAAAAGACGCGGGTTCGAATCCCGCCTCGTGATTTACCTATTTCTAGGATTAAAATGTTTGCGTGTACTAGTGTACACACGTAAGAAGTGAAACTTCTTTATGACCTTATTTTTTCAAAAAATAATTTACGATATGCAAATTTACAGAAATACGTCGTATCACGCGTGGTAGGGATAAGAAAAAGATGGCGCGTAACGGAAAAATGTCACGCGTAATGAAAAAATGTTACACTAAATTTTTTTCCAACCCCGATAAAGAAGTTTCACTTCCAAAATCAAACCATTTTATTCCATGTGCCCGTGACTCGCAAACGGGCCCCACCTATTACATAAACTAGATTTATTTCCATTACTAAAACTCGTTACATTATAATAATCAATTAACACGAATCAAGGTTATGAATAATTATTTCGGTCCGTAATTCCGTATCAACATCCTGCCGTGACGCGATGACAAGCCCCCGTAGTTGACGCTTCAAGCGATACAGCGCTGTAGGATTGGCCGTCTAACCAAAACTTTTATAATAACTAGCTGTGCTCCGCGGTTTTACCCGCGTGGCTCCGCTCCAGTTGGTCTTAGAGTGATGTTATATAGCCTAGCCTTCCTCGATAAATGGGCTATCTAACACCGAAAGAATTTTTCAAATCAGACCAGTACTTTCTGAGATTAGCGCGTTCAAACAAACAAACAAACTCTTCAGCTTTATAATAATATTATTAGTATTAGTATAGATTATTAATTATAGAGGAAAGACTTAGTTTGTTTGTTTATTACGACTTAGCATTAAAACCAACTCTATTTTTAACTAGATTATAAAAAAAATTTAATTCGTATTATACTTAAAATTAACATTTGTTTTACATATTTCATAATGATGAATTAGTTACGATATTTAGATAATAATTAGGAGAAAAATATTCCTTCTGAATACTTGCGTAGGCTACATATACAAAAAAGAGCCAACTTTATAAAATATATTCAAAGCTATAATTTGTCCCCAATCATTGTAAATACCAACCACACGGCAAAAAAAAATTATGGTCAAGTATTTTAAATTTTAGTCGTAACAAAAAAATTTAGATTCAGATTACATCTCCGGCTTTCGTAAAACAAATCACTTTAAGATAAAGGAGACAAAATACTGATAAAATCTTGATAAAATCGATCAATGCCAAATTATTTTTAAATGTTTGATGAATGATGATATTCATTTTAGCATAAAGATAAGACCCGAATAATTATAAGTTAGTTTTTTTGTATCTTGAAACATGAAATACTTCGCTCGCGTTTTCAAAAAAAATCCCGCATAGTTCCCGTTCCCGTGGGATTTCCGGGATAAAACCTATCCTATGTGTTAATACAAGTTACACTCTATATGTGTGCTAAATTTCATTTTAATCAGTTCTGTAGTATTTGCGTGAAAGAGTAACAAACATACATACCTACACATACACATATATCCATCCTCACTAACTTTCGCATTTATAATATTAGTAGGATTATTAGGATAGGATAGGATATCGCACTCTTAGGTTGTCATATTATATTAAATATTACATCAGTAATGACAAGATTCATAATCGTCAAAATTATAGTCTAAACATGCTGTGCCGCGCGGTTTCACCCGCGGACGAACCTGCGGGCAAAATCAAGTACTTACTACATAAACTCAAACTCAAATTTATTCAATTAGACTTCTTTTAGAAGCACTTTCGTATCGTCAATACTTATTTTTAACAATTACTACCGATTCGGAAAGCAGTATCTATGGAGAAGAACCGGCAAGAAACTTCATATTTGCTCTTTTAAAATCATGTCAATATTACAATTCAATTTTACATAATAATATGTAACTTATATATCTCTCTCTCTCTCTCTTCAGCCTTTTTCCGTCCACTGTTGGACATAGGCCTCTCCTAAGGCACGCCATAGAGCTCGGTCTTCAGCTTTTCGCCGCCATTGAGTACTAGGGCTACAGCTACACCTTGCTACAGGGCGCCCTACACTACGTTTGCCGAGTCGCGGTCTCCACTCTACAACGCGTTTGCCCCAACTTATATCTAACTACATAATATATCATAATATGCCAAAGAACTGTTCAGTGGTTCTTACGCGACAACCCTCCATGGATTTTCATCTTCCACGTATTCCTTAACGCTGTAATAGTTAGGCTCATATTGCTATAGCCACAGACTAATAATAATATACTATGTATACAACTATAGCTCATGACGTTTTATTCTTACCTATTAGATTTATTCTTTTAACATAATTCATAGAAAAACTTAGAAGCTCTTGCCTGTGGTCTCGTCGAGTGAAACCGTTGAGTGAAACCTAGTTTAGTATTATAAACCGCGGAGCGCTGCTAGTTAACAATACATATGAATTTATGACTTAATAATTCCCGGATTAGTAATGCAGTTCAAAGTCCATTTGATTATTTATTACATAGAGTAAGGTAAGTTAATGCTACGTCATGCTATGATCACATAATGCTCAGTGATACATGCTATACCTCTATATTATAAATTTTTACAAATATGTGCTGACGCGTCATGCTTCAGGATAAAATATAACTATAACATTATTAATCTGGAAGTGTCTGTTTGTCTGTTGAGTTTTCAACCCCAAATCGCTGAAAGAAATTGGATGAATTTTCATGTATTGAGAGAAAGCTGAGAAGGATAATTAAATGAATAAATTCGCATTACTTAGTACTTACCCATAACAAATACTTTGACGACCATAGTAAAAATCCTTACTAATGTAAAGCATAGTGGCTTGATGAATATTAGGAATTAAAGTTATTTTGACCGCCTCCTTGGTAACTCCTTGGTTGACGCGTGAGCGTAGAACCAAGTGGTCCTGGGTTCGATTCCCGGTGGAAACGTAGAAAAAAAATGTATTGGTCTGGCAGGACTGGTCCCTAAAGAGAATCGATCAGTGAAACAGATGTATGCATAACGCATAGGGACTTCACTTTAAGTTATTTTTACAAAAATCTGTATTAAAATACAATAAAATGTGAGTCATTCAAAGTATGATAGAATCGTGTGCAACAAACACGCATATGACCTTTGAAATTCTAGAGCTCTTATTAATTTCCTTAATAGTTTATAGGAAAATTGTAATTGTTGCGTAGGTGTGGCTTATTGTGGTATTTCTATTTACGCAATCATATTGATATACCTACATTTTCAAATATATTATATTTTAGTAACTTTCCCGCGGCTACGCCCGCTTTGTCTAAAACTTAATAATTATTATAACCTAAAATTTTCTTCTTGAGCCCCTATTCATTTTAAAAAAGATATTAAAATCCGATGCGTAGTTTAAAAGGTCTAAGCATACATAGAGACAGGCAGATAGAGAGCGGGTAGCAACTTCTATACAATGTAGTGACTAACTGACCCGGAAAACATTTTTCTGCCAAGACACCCTTATCAATTTGGGGTATAAAAAATAGCTAACGACCTATTGTCGAACATAGGTAGGGAATATTAACATAAAAATAGAATAAAAAGCTTTCTAAATCAGTTTCATTACAAACCCTGAAACGAAACCGCGTGTAAAAACTATAGCAATAAGTTTACCGTAAATTAATTAGTACCTAATAATATAATTATAATAAGTACTTTATGTCAATGCAGCGTAAAGCGCTTAAGAGCGTGACCGATTACTATTTTTTAAGCTACCGTAACAGCAGTTGTAGCGTGTAGTATTCAGTTTACTAAGAAAACATGTCATCGCGCAATTTATTTTAGTCCTTAACTCTTATGAAATACGGAATATTTTTCCATGAATCCTGGTTACTACAAATTTTAATGCTCTACGAATGAAATTGCACCCTAATCAAATTGATATAAAGTTTATTATTCCTTGTGTAGGTACTGGAATGTATAGGACAACATCCTATCCATATCCACAACCGGTTCAATGACGTCACTGACCACACAGACCGCGACCACGCGACGTCCGCATCATTCCAAATTCGAATTTCGGCTGCCGCGCTGCTTACATGCAATATCGCACGTTTGCCGCCAAAAAGGATTAAATGTCATCTTGACATAATTTTTTTTTAATTTGTGCTGCACAAAGGTTTTAGTGGTTTTGTGTTTATTGAAGTGAATAGTGAAAGTTGAACTTGCAAGCTCCGGTTACAGAATGGCGGTAATTTTTTTTTTCAGTTTATTTATTTTTTAATAGTTTTAGCTATTCTGTTTAAATGTTTACGTTACAGTATAATATTTGTATTCAGTTATATACATATTTATTAATGATAGAGCGTATTGTTCCTTTAATACAATAGTGCTCTACATAACAATATATGAATTATTAATACTTCGCTGACCTTTAAACTATAATAATGTCATTTTTATTCGTTCGATATAGATCTAAATTCTAAATCCTTACAATTATTAATCTATACTTATATTATAAAACTGAAGAGTTTGTTTGTTTGAACGCGGTAATCTTAGGAACTACTGGTCCGATTTGAAAAATTATTTCGAATATTGTCGAGGATGGCTATATGCTATAATATCATCACGCTAAGAACTAAGGAAAGATTTGACTTCTTATTTGTTACGATTTCAATAGAAAAACTACCTATTTTATTTACAAAATTCATTGACCATAAGAAAATTTTATAGGCTTTACATCTCTACCGAGTCAAATTAGCTCTATATTTTTATAGAGCTCTATATTATCTATATTAATTAGCTCTATAAAAATATAGTGTGAGTATTTGTGACTCGGTAGAGATGTAGAGCCTATAAATTTTCTTATTTCAGGTCACTCATTACAAAGGCAGAGGCAGTTGCTATACTAATTAATATCTATAAGTACTTATCTATACTAATATTATAAAGCTGAAGAGTTTGTTTGTTTGTTTGAACGCGCTTATCTCAGGAACTACTGATTCGATTTGAAAAATTCTTTCGGTGTTTGATAGCCCATTTATCGAGGAAGGCTATAGGCTATATATCATCACGCTAAGACCAACAGGAGCCGAGCAATGCGGGCAAAACCGCGGGGCACAGCTAGTTATAATAAACAAGTTTATTTCACAGTGTTTTGAATTACAAACACATTTCGCATGTCATTTATGAATACAAAGAATGAATAATAATTAATGTAAACAAGTGAAATGATACTTATCATAAACACAACTATAGGTAATAGATACCTACCTTTATATTTATGTTATATATAAATATGTTTTTTGTCAATAAATTTATTTAATAACATTTTCATATTTAAAAAATGACAAGTAGTATTGTAAAATAAAAAAAATCAGGATTGGTACAACACATATAACTCAAGAACGGCTGAACGGACTTTAATTTCATATAATATTATCGTCACTTGAAATTGAAAATTCGTATTCTTATTTTAAGTCGGTTACACATAGGTACATTCTACATCTTATAGTAGAGTCATTTTATTAGGCAACATTTGTGATTTGACAGTTCAACAAAATTCAACAACGTAACTAACCTAGTAACAAAAATAAATATCTTTATACTATATTCCATATACCTAATTAAAAGCTAAAACAGATCATTATAATAATGCATTTAAATAATCATTTGTGTGAATACGGAAGTGAAACAATTGCAGGATGTTCTCATTGTTTATTATTTACGCAAGTGATTTTGGGTGTTCAAATATTTTATTTCAATTGCACTCATTCGAAATGTAATCTACTAACGCACACAATATGTAAAAACTGCGGAGTTATATTACATTTATAAACTAGCTTACCGTCCGCGGCTTCGCCCGCTTTGTCTAAACCCAATAAATTATATACTAAAACCTTCCTCTCGAATCACTCTATCTTTTAAAAAAAACGGATCGAAATCCGTTGCGTAGTTTTAAAGATTTAACTTTTAAGCATACAAAGGGACATAGGGACAGAGAAAGCGACTTTGTTTTATAGGTACTATGTAGTGATTGCCGGTTTTTAAAACAAAAATATAACGAATGTGTTGAATTCGATATTTTTTTTCTAATTTAATAATTAAAAAAATTGACATCTGTCAATTTCGTAAAATAAAAAAAAAATAATATCTTGGCGCGCAATTTTGTTCCAACAATATTTACGTTCCAAATTTCAAAGTGACGTAAAACGTACGCAGATGATATTTGCGCTACTCATATTATGGCTGCAAGGAGATTTATCTAATAAATTATAAGTTAATCTTAAACCAAATATTAGGTCATTGATACTATAGCTTGTTGTTCCTTTTAGTTATAAATAATATTACTTATCCTATCCTATCCTACTAATATTATAAATGCGAAAGTTTGTGAGGATGGATGTATGTGTTTGATTGTTACTTCTTCACGCAAATGCTACTGAACCAATTACAATGAAATTTAGCACACATATAGAGGGTAACTTGGATCAACAGATAGGATAGGTTTTATCACGGAAATCCCACGGAAACGGGAACTATGGGGGTTTTCTCTGAAAACAAAATTTGTCTTAATATGAAAAACTGTTCACGCTGATCTAGAAAAATAAAAACTTTACAAACGCTCTTAAAAACAACAAATTCTCTTTTCCTAAACCAAAAAAAATACGTGACATTATCGCGTCTACAAAAAATCAATAAGAAACTCGATATAGATTATAGACCTATTAAATGTTTTTCTGTCCATAAAATACAATGTTAACAAAAAAATAAATTACTTTCCTGTCCTCTATACATATATTTTATTCGAATCCTACTAAAAATAAAAAAAAACCGAAGCAGCGGGCATCAACTAGTTTGTCTTTTTGTTCAAGGTGTGAGTAATAGTGATGTAACTTGTAAGCACAAGGTCTCTAAGGGTTTTTGAACTCATTATTATGTTTTATGGTTGGTACTATCATGATTTATACTTATTTTATTCATAAAATTGTTTTTATGGGTTAAGGGTACATTTTTGTATACTGTAGTAAAATCTAAATACACAAATAAAAAAATGGTTGACGTTCCATGTACCCGGACTAAGCGGTTCGGATCGTCATTCTTTATTCGAACCGCTAGGGACTGGAACATGCTTTTTTTTTATGGTATAGGACAGCAAACGAGCAGACGCGTCGCCTGGTGTTAAGCGATACACGCCGCCCATAAGCATCCACTCCACTGGGAAGTGGATGTGTTGCTGTCCTCAAAGGGATTTTGAAGGAGTTAGGTAGAAGGGGCGAGGATGGGAGGGAATGAGGATAGGGAAGGAGAGGATGGGTAGGGGATGGGAAGGGATGTGGGCCTCCGGACCCCTCACTCACCGTACGGAACGCGACAGTAAACTGTCACTATGGCGCCGATATTCTGTGAGGGTGTAATACCTTCCCCGGTGCGAGCGTGGCCCAATTCGTGCCGAAGCATGCTCGACTCCCACTTACAAGCTTGCTTCCTGCATCTGTGTTCCCCGACGAGTACAATATGGGGGTCTTCAAGAGGAGAGTGAACAGGTACATTCTAGGGAAGCACGCTCCATCTTAGGCCACATCTCAGCTTACCATCAGGCGAGATCGTGGCCAAGCGCTCCCCTATCGGCTATCGCAGCGTTAAAAAAAAAAGTATGTACATTGTACGTGCGTAACTTCCAATTTTTTTCGTTTTGTTCGTTCTTCTGAGAGCGTACGGTTAGTAAAGATTAAATTTAGTCAATTTTAACAAAAGCTGTTACATTTCTTATTAATTTAAAAATTCCTAGATAATAAGTATTTAGGTACTTTGCCATTTTTTACTAAAAAATCAACAATTAAATACGCATTAATCAGACTGAAAACTAGATATTATGTATTTAACCTCCTAAGACCCCGCGTACAAAATTTTGTACAAAATAAAATAGTGTTATCAGACCCAGCTCTGTAATATAGTTTATAGTAGTAACCGCCCAGTGTACAATTTTTTGTACTTATTCTTTTGACAACTGTAGTTTTTTTCAAATCTTCCCGCGAATAGTTTCACATGTCAAAATTACTTAAATAGTTTGTATTGTCTATGTTATCAACGCTGTCAACAAAAAAAATAAGTTTATTTTCAAAACTAGCTGTGATGAACGACGAAACCTACCGCTCCCTCGTGCTAAGAGTAAGTTTAATCTCAAAATACTTATGTAGGTAATCACTAGTTTTCCCACGTCACTGTTAATGTTATTTTATACTATAAGGTGTAAATATTACACACTATTAATATTTTTTGTTGCTGTATTAAATAAAGGTGATTCTCAAAGTCATCAATTATTTTGTTCAATATTTTGTACATTGGTTCTCAGTATCAAACGTTAGGTATCTGCTTTTCATAGAGAGTATTTTTGTTTTTATTTTAGATTCTAATGAAAATGATATTCTTCAGTGTCTAAATGAATTAGAATATGAGTCAGAATCTGAAGAGGACCCTTTTGAATATAATAAGACAGATGACGAGTACATGCCAGATGGAAGAGAGTAATCTTCATCTTCAAGTTCTTCTAGTGAAGATGAACAGCCGCTTATTGAAGATGACAATGATGATTCTCCTTTTTGCGAGGATCAAGTCGCAGCAGAACACGAATTCGTCTACGTTGGACACGAAGTTGGTTGGTTGGTTGTAGTCGTGGAAGAAATATTATAAGCACTCGCGGAAGAAGGTAGTCGTGGGAGTAGAAGTCGAGGACGCGTAATTTAATATTGCCTTAATAGAAGTTAAGCCTAAAGATCTCAAATGGAAAAATTCTGTTCTCTATTTAATTTCTATAATAAACTTTATTTTTTGTAATTTTGATTTATTATTTTCTCTGCTACATTAAGACCTTAGATCATTAAGTAATGGATAACACTCACAGGCGCTTCCCCTTTCGCCGAGGTATACGATTATTCGAATCGAAAAATCTTATGCTTTCATAAAAACTACTTGCGTAATCGATTACAAACACTCTGCGTATTCGTAGAACATCGAAAGGACGTCTGCGAGTGCTCCGCTAAAAATGCCGTTTTGTGCTGTCAAGTCTTGCAGAAACAAGTCAAACACATCAAATATTTAAAAAGATGGAGTAACCTTTCATTTGTAAGTATTTTTTTATTTTTTTTACGTAAATATCTATTTAAATGTAATTTCTAATAATCGTCGATGTATCGTTTAGCGATATGATCAAGACAAATAATCGAGTCATGTTTACTCGATCATTGATGCGGCCCCACGAGACTATCATGGAAAGAAAATATACAAATTTAATCTTTATGAACTAAGAGATAAAGTTGAATTTAAAACGCGATAATGAACCGCATTCTTTACGAGACTATCTTGTAAAGAAATACAAATGTAATCTTTATGACCTAAGTGATAAAGTTGAATTTAGAACGCGATATTGAACCGTACTCTCACGAGACTATCTTGGAATGAAATACAAATTTAATCTTTATGCACTTAGTGATAGAGTTGAATTTAAAAACTCGTCGCTTAAAAGGTCGTAAATTTTTACGACTTTCGTGACACAAATTATTTTTGTGAATGTGTGATTGTGTTTCATAGTGTGAGTTACCCTCCCCGCACCAAAATCAGCAGAAAGTTTAGTTAGAACATTTGCCAGCGTACTCCATCCATTACTTAATGATCTAAGATTAAGACCCACTGTACAAAATTTTGTACAAAAGATAGAATTACAGAAGGTGAACAAAAATGTCCCGTAGACACCTGGTATTACGGTAAAAATACTTTCGAAACCCTAAAAGGTATAGCTTCAAAATTACAATGTTTTACGTCTCTGGGTCTGACAGCAATAAATTAATTTGTGCATAATTTTGTACAGTGGGTTTTTACGACTACCTTTGGTAGTTCCGATCTGGGTCTTAGGAGGTTAAAAAAAGTTATAATAACTCTAGTTATCCAAAAAATAATTTCTGTAAACTGCTAGCTTGGCCTTGTGTACAAAAGGAAATATAAATAACATTAAAGAGCATTTAAAACTGACATGTTTTCTCCAAACTGTATTATTATGTCCATGGCCTTGAATTTAAAAAAGAAAAAGTTGACTCAACTGTCAAAAGATAATGTCAAACTCAAACTGTTCAAGGTCAACAGGTTATGTCATGTATTACGCGGCTATGTAAATTGGCGGGTTTATGATAAAATCTAATATGGAACTAGTTCGTTAAACATACCTAACAATAATTTAATAGAATTTTTAATTCCTAGTTCCTACATTGGCTTAAAATCGCTAAATATTATAAAGCAAAGTAGCTGTCAGTCCGTCTCTACTCCTACTTTGTATGCTTAAATTTTAACTTTAATTTATTAACTACAAGAGCTAGCTGCACTTGAGTGACTCGCGCACACATTAACACAATCGACGACGGTTGATGGAGATCACGATTTTAGATTTTAGACAGATTTTAGTCCTCTTGACGGGTTTTGTTTTATTTCCCATACTTAATATTTACAAAAATCTACAAAATTACAAATAATTCATCAGTTTTAATATGTACCTAGTTAAGTAGTATAATTACTGGGTACATATTAATAATATCAAATCTTTTTAAAGTGAAACTTTTATTACATCGTCTCAAACTTTTTGGTCTGTGTAGCGCATGTCGCGTGTATCGCGGCTGCCGAGTAGGTATACCTACTCGGCACGCGACATGCGCTACACAAAGCAGTGTTCGGAACCGTTCGAACAGTTTCACTTTTACCGTGGTTTCATAAAACCTTAAACCACACCCTTGGATATGTCGCCATGACCTCACCTTCACCGAGTAGGCCAAGTAGGTAGACCACACCAATTTCCGAGTAGACTACATCAATTTCCGAGTAGACCAAGTAGACCGCACATTCGAGTAGACCAAACCTATTACCGAGTAGACCAATTAGACCGCTCCTTCGAGTAGACCATACCTATTACCGAGTAGACCAAGTAGACTGCACCTTCGAGTAGACCAAACCTATTACCGAGTAGACGAAGTAGACCGCTCCTTCGAGTAGACCAAACCTATTACCGAGTAGACCAATTAGACCGCACCTTCGAGTAGACCATACCTATTACCGAGTAGACCAAGTAGACCGCACCTTCGAGTAGACCAAACCTATTACCGAGTAGACCAAGTAGACCGCACCTTCACCGATTAGTCCAAGTAGACCATACCTATTACCGAGTCGACCAAGTAGACCACACCTTCGAGTAGACTAATCCTATTACCGAGTAGACCAAGTAGACCAATCCTATTATCGAATAGACCAAGTAGACCACATCAATTTCCGAGTAGACCAAGTAGACCGCACCTTCACCGAGTAGACCAAGTATACCACACCAAATTCCGAGTAGACCAAGTATACCACACCAAATTCCGAGTAGAACAAGTAGACCACACCTTCACAGAGAAGACCAAGTAGACCACATCAATTTCCGAGTAGACCAAGTAGACCGTACCTTCACCGAGTAGACCAAGTAGACCACACCAATTTCCAAGTAGACTACATCAATTTCCGAGTAGACCAAGTAGACCGCACATTCGAGTAGACCAAACCTATTACCGAGTAGACCAAGTAGACCGTACATTCGAGGAGACCAAACCTATTACCGAGTAGACCAATTAGACCGCTCCTTCGAGTAGACCAT
>CAJQZM010017859.1:0-13272 GCA_907164665.1 Colias nastes | reverse complement strand
CTGTATCTGTTCTGTTTTACCTATTTCTCTACTTGAAATTTTATATAATATCCTCTTCTGCACGTTTTCTTTCTTTCTTATGTTATATAATTTTATTATATATATATATTATAATTTTATACCTTTACCTATATCTATCATATTTATGTGTATTCACTTCTTGTATATGCACTATCTACCTTTTCAATCTTTTCATTTTCCTATATCCCAAGGTTGCCTGGAAGAAATCGCTTCAAAGCGATAAGGCCGCCAATTTGTACGGTGTAGATTCCTTCTGTATGAAATTGTATTTTATATCTGTGCATTGTACAATAAAGTGTTTTATTATTTTATTATTATTAAAAATAGTGAGAATATTTATTTCTTACTTAAATTAGGTATTAGTAACGCTTTTATTTTTAAAGCAAAGTTTGATACATTATACTATAAAATTTTAAGTGGGCCTTTTTTTAATGCAGACAATCTGAAATTATTATATGTATTTATTTCCAGACACATAGTTGATGAATTATTTTTATTTTTTTACTAGCGGTCCGCCCCGGCTTCGCCCGTGGTACATATTTACGTTTTCTCTACATTAGAACCATCCTCGTACTTCAAGGAATATAAAATAAAAAAAGAATTATCGAAATCGGTCCACCCGTTCACGAGTGATGCCGTGCATGACCAAGGAAAACGGGTTTAATTTATATATATACTAGCCGCCCGCCCCGGCTTCGCCCGTGGTACATATGAAAAATAAATGTTGGCCGATTCTCAGACTTACCCGATATGCACAGAAAATTTCATGAGAATCGGTCCACCCGTTTCGGAGGAGTATGCAGACTAACATTGTGACACGAGAATTTTATATATAAGAGAAGATATTATAGATATACATAGTATGATAATACAAATATATTAGAATTTTCATAGCGTGACGATTATTAGATTATCGATAGAATGATTATCTGATAAATACAATTTCAGAACGTTATCTCTTGATTATTTTATATTTTATTACATCTTTTTAATCGATTGAAGTATATACATCGAATTGTTATATAACAATGCAATTGACTACTGAAATACAGATAGTATAAAGCGCGTCACACACGGTGAAGATACTATAATATTTTGTCTTAAGATACTGTAATATTTTATATTGTAATATTTGATATTTTATATTACAGTATCTTAAGGTATCCGGTATCAGCGTTCTGACCATCATTTTTCTTTTTGTCATTGAGTACTAAGACCCCTGTAGAACCGCCATCCTGTTACAAATGACCCGAAATTTTGTGGGTCAAAAGATAAAATATTATAGTATCTTCACCGTGTGTGACGCGCTTAATGCATGCAAATATCCGATAAGGAATATCTTAAGAACAGAAAATAAAATTAATAAAGAAAAGAAAATAGATAAAGACAAAACAGAAGTTAATTTCCAATATATGAGAAGGTATAATAATTAGGTACCAAATTCATACCCAAGTAAGAGAAACATGTAGTAATAATACAGTTTATTAAATAGTTTCATGTAGCTCAATACTAATCTAGAAAGACTCACATTTTCCCTGTAATCTGGAATTCTTGTGCCTTTCATAAATTTCTATATCACAGGTTATAGCGCTGTAAATATAAAATCAGTAATTTAAAGCAAATATTTTTATTAACAACTACCTGCCCAAGCAGACGTCATGCTTCGTTTTCGTGTTTTCTCTTCATAAGAAGCATCCTAGGGCATTAACAAAAACGTTATAAAAATTAGTCGAATTCAGGTCGAGCCATACTCAAGTTACGCTTAGCAACATTTAGTGATTCTTTTTTAATCTATAGATTATTTTCTCTCTTCCAGGCAACAGCTACCTCGTCTCATCAAGTTCCATCAACCCCTTGAGCAACACATGGGAACAGAGCGGTAAATTCGAGGGGGACATCGTACTGGACGACTGGCAGATCGAAGCCCTGGTGACGGACTATGCAGCTGGTCGGGCTGCTTACATCTGGCCTAATACCAAGTGGCCTAGCAACGTTGTTGTGTATGACTTCGCGGGTGGACATTTTAGTAAGTTTCCTTTTGTGTAGGAGTTCTTTTAAAATAAGATAGTATTGACTAAAGAGGCCAACCGTCCCGTATTCTGCTGGAATGTTTAATGTAAAAATGTAATCTTTTTGAGAAATAAATGTCTTTAACCGAAAAAAATAACGTTGGTTTCCCGCATGTTGCAATTTGCACAAAAAGTGGGAAAGACTGAAATTTTATTATTTTTTGTGACGTCAATATATATAAATATAGTTATATAAAATATAAAATTATAAAAGCGCAACTATTTTTGTAATTTTATACAGCGAGAATATAAATAAATGATAATAAGGTACTGAATCTTAACTTGCGGGTCAAAATTTAAGAACTTTGAATGATACGTCCTAACTCGTAGGTATAAAAATTATAAATTGTTGATTCTGAGTTCGTTTCGTAATTGATGTGGGTTCTAACAAAAATAAATTCTTTTAGATCAAGCACAAATCGACCACATTCTTCTATCTATTGGATGGATCGAACACTTCACCTGCGTAAGATTCCGAAGGAGAACCTCATCCGACAGGAACTATGTTCTTCTTACGGTAAATTTAATATTTTCTTAAAATTCACCCATTTTTCTTGCTGGAATTGCTACATTTATACTTAGGTACTAACATTGCTTGATGATTGATAGAAGTTAAGATTCATTACAATGAGAAGGTCATTGTAATGAATCTTAACTTCTTTTCGACTCATGATGAATGTTTATCTTCATTCACACGAATCTGCCTTGTAATATGAAAATAACAAAATTTGTCTTATCAAGATACGTGATCGGAACGAAATGAAATTGACACAAGAAAGCGACCTTTTGCATAAAGGCCTATTTAAATTTAATTCCCGAAAAGTACAAAAGTTCAAAATTTCCAAGTTATCTTACGTTTTCAGTATTGAGTATTTATCGGTTAAGATGTTTCAAACCATACCTACATATTTTCTTGTATGTGACTTTAATTATCTAAAACCTTAATCAGACCAATTCTGAATTCAGAAACCTTGATTACTTTAACATTTAACATATTTATTTCTCTAGGGACACAACAACGGTTGCTATGCCAGCGTCGGCTTCTGGCACGACCGCGGCATCCACACCATGAACCTGACCCCCGCTACCCCTGGCCACGGCTGCTTCAACATTGTGACCATCATCCACGAGTGGCTGCACGTGCTCGGCTTCTTCCACATGCAGTCCACTTACACTAGGGACAACTATGTCAGGATCGCGTGGGAGAATATTCAGCGTGGTAAGTAATGAAGATTATTTCGGACACAAAGATTTTTGTGATAGATGGAAGATTATTCAATCACATGTTTTTGCTCTTTACCAAGTTGAGACTTGAGATAAATAATAATAATAAATAGTTTAATGAAACTATCATATAAATATAATATAGATGTTAAGACTGGGAAGAGACTGGCAGAAAAGGTCAGGGTCTAAACAAAATGCTGTACCTGTTTCTTGAAAAAATTTTTTTTAATGTATGTAAAATCTTAAGTTGTATGGTTTCGTTGAAGTGGCAAGGTTTATTAAAAAAGCAGAAAATCTTAACTACTTATATACAAAAAAACGAGCAAAATTTAACATCCCATGTTGTTGCTACTAAAATCGCACTACGATAAATAGGATTGCAAATTACTTATAGAATACAATGTCATAAATAGATATATCTGATGACGACCCGTCTTTAATTTTAGGTATGGAGTACAACTTTGATAAATACGAGTCGAACCTTGTGAGCAACTTGGGGCTTCCCTATGAGTTCCAGAGTTGTATGCACTACAGCACACACGCTTTCTCCGTCACTGGTAGACCCACCATCGTTGCTTTGAGAGTGAGTATATGATATCACTAGCTGCGCCCCGCGGGTTCACCCGCGTTGCTCCGCTCCTGTTGGTCTTAGCGTAATGATATATCAGTATATCCTATAGCCTTCCTCGAGAAATGGGCTATCTAACGCTGAAAGAACTTTTCAAATCGGACCAGTTTCACCAGTAGTTGCTGAGATAAGTGCGTTCAAACAAACAAACTCTTCAGCTTTATAATATTAGTATAGACTTGTACATAATATAATAAAACAAATGGAAATGGAGCTTTTATTAAAAACTGTATTCATAGTACATATAATTTATTAATCACCGGCGTTTCGAAAATTGTTTCTGCAGAGTGCAGAGGTGAGTTCACCTTATATCTGTAGAATATTCATCTGTAACTGTTATATGAAAGTCCGCAAGGATTATTTGTATATTATAAAGGTCACTCAATTTCTGAGCTAGTTAATTAGGTATCTAAATGATAAGACTATAGTACTATTGTAATTGAGTACATACCTATAATATATATTATATTTTCATACTACGAGCTTAATTACACGCTAACAGAAAAGCTCGTAGTGGTGTATTTGTGTGTCTTCGTGTCTTTAATTGATGCAGATGATAATATAATTGATGATGATTATCATTTCACAGAGCTACGAAGGCATAATGGGACAACAGAACTTCGTAACCCACTGGGATTGGGTTCGTCTCAGCCGCCACTACAACTGCCCTGGAGCCTGGAGCGCGGACCACATCGACTACCTGCAAGAGGAGGTCGAGAAGACCAAGGCATTGATGGAACAGCAAGATCCAACTCAAGAGCAAACTCAAGATCAAGACAATATGGAGCAAACTGATTGAAAGCTATTTATTGTAAACTGATTTATATTGAAAACTTTTAACGGACTATAATGTTTTGTATGGAAAACTTTATTTATGTAATTATTTACTGAAATTAAAATATCCTTAAATCAATTGGCTTTTAGTGTTTTCATTTGTTAGTAGAAATGTATAATTTGCATGAAAATTAGTGATGATATTAATAAGATCTATTTGTGAGAGCAAATCTTTAATCTTCGATAAAATTCTTTCGTATCGACTATCATTATTTTTATGTTTTTATTTTGTTTATTAAACTGTACAATTAAATAAACTATATTATAATATTTTCTAGTTGCAAAAAACATGATATGGCTATTTTATCTTATATCGCGTAATTCTTACGAAAATGATTACGTTTAGGCAAAGCCCACATTGTGTTACGTTGATATTTCCTCGAATATGAAGTTGAATGTTTGTTATATTTACGTCTTGCTATTTATATTATTTTCCTAGCTATAAAATACGAATAATCTTGGGCAAAGGCTACAATTATTTAAGGTACCTATCATTGTTCCTGCTAAAAGCATCATCAATCAAAATTAGCATTTTTGTCCAAATTATAACATTTTACTAATTTTGCTTTATACCCTTAAAGAAGCAGTCTCATAAAATACAAAGATGTAGATTAAATAATGTCAAGATATTCAGAGATCAACGCATAAAATGGACACTAACTCACATAATATGAACCTAATATCTACTTTTCTTAATACTAGTAGCAATATACAAATCTTATAATCTGCTCATAAACGCATTCAGCATTATCACGGTAGGTACCTACATTAAGAAAATTCCTGTGTCAAATCAGCAATTAAAACACGAGTGTTGGATATGCTATCAACAATAATCTTATAATCAGTGTTCACACAAAACAAATTAAGAGCTTCTGTTTTACTAAAGAATAATATTACATAGTACAAGCTGCCCTCCGCGGTTTCACCCGCGTGGTTCCGCTCACAGAACATACAAAAGAGGTTTTATATGTTCTGTGGTTCCGCTTCTGTTGGTCTTAGCGTGATGATATATATATAGGCTTATAGCCTATAGCCTTCCTCGATAAATGGGCTATCCAACACCGAAAGAATTTTTCAAATCGTCGTTCTTGAGATTAGCGCGTTCAAACAAACAAACACTTCAGCTTAATATTATTAACTAGTATAGATTGTAATATTAGTATAGGTAGATTACGTCTTAAATTCCCACCCTGGTGAGGCGTGACCCACAACATACCTATATTTTCATTTCTTAACCATACTAGATCTAAATCCCTTGATAACTCACTATATCTTATATATAAAAAATTCTCGTGTCACAATGTTAGTCTGCATACTCCTCCGAAACGGGTGGACCGATTCTCATGAAATTTTCTGTGCATATCGGGTAAGTCTGAGAATCGGCCAACATCTATTTTTCATATGTACCACGGGCGAAGCCGGGGCGGGCGGCTAGTTATATCTATAATCGTGACTGTTCGCGGTTTTGTAATAATTGCCTCAATAAATAAGTCAAAATTATCAATATCAGCAATATTGCAAATTTTCAAAGGATTAGCGCTATATTATGCGTCCTTACGTTTACCTCATAGCAGAATTAATGTTATCAAATCCACACAACAACTAAATGAAACATGGTCAACTAGTTAGGGAATGCGATTTCACTCACATTCATTAATTTTTATCAATCTATCTTCTCAGTCTTTTATCTTCAATAAAAATTGCAATACATGCGTGATTCAGTCATAGATTTTCCTTTATTCCTTACTTAGCTTACCGCCCGCGGCTTCGCCCGCTTTATCTAAAACCTAATAAATTATATTACTAAAACCTTCCTCTTGAATCACTCTATCTATTTAAAAAAACCCCATTAAAATCCGTTGCGTAGTTTTAAAGATTTAAGCATACAAAGGGACGGAGAAAGTGACTTCGTTTTATACTATGTAGTGATGATGCACCACAACACGATAAAATCTGTAACTTTTAACACATCCTATGTGTTTACAAACAGAAGAACCAATTCAGTTTCAACATAACATTGTACAAGAGTCTAACGCCTGGCACTTGTATTATCAATAGATAATTATTGATATAAAAATAGTTGATTTGTATGATTAATTACACATCAAAATGTTGCGTGCAGCTGTGCTTTTGTGTTTGGTTGGACTGGCGGTGGCGTCCCCGTCACTTGCTAGGAGTCGAGAGGAGATCGAAGCCTTTAGGCATTTCTTGGAAAGCACAAAGACCAGTGAGTATTGAACAGTTTGTAAATTATCGATATGAAGTGAGCTAGTGATATCAAAGACAATTGAAATTCTTGAGAAGTTGTCTGTGTAGATATGGATTAAGATCATTATGTACTTCTGGTTATAGTTTCCAGTATAGAATAACTGAAATACATGATTGATATTGAGATGTTCTTGAAAATATAATGAGAAAATCGGTATACCTCATAGAGATAATATTATGTTGTACATATTATCTCTATGGTATACCTATCTTAAATTAGTAATTGGATGATCTTTCGTCTGGCAATTCGTGTTTATTTTAAAACATTGGCCCACTAAGCTCAGCTTAATTAAATCACGGATTGACTTATGTCTGATGATGATGTGCAAAATTACATGCGTTATTAAGGTTCAACATATTATGTACTACTAGCTTCCTGCCCGCGGCTTCGCCCGCTCTGTCTAAAACCTAAAAAATTATATACTAAAACATTCCTCTTGAATCACTCGATCTATTAAAAAAACCGCATCAAAATCCGTTGGTTAGTTTTAAAGATTGAAGCATACATAGGGATATAGGGACAGAGAAAGCGACTTTGCTTTATACTATGTAGTGATTATATTCTAACAAGTCTAACATGTTTTTTTTATTTAACAAAGTAAACACACGATTTCGAATGCTACTCTTTCGCTATAATTATAGACGTATGCTTTTCAATATCATTAAATTCTGATACGCTTTTCTTTAGATTTTAGTATAGATTACTTTTTTCTTAACTATTTCAAATGTTCTTTCCTAGACGATGGAGCCAGGATTCTGTCACGCAACAGAATATCTTCCAACCCAGAGGAGAACGGAAAGTTCCAGGGTGATATTATCCTGGATGACTTCATGATTGAAGCCATGCTGCAGGACTATGCTACCGGTCGTAATGCATACATCTGGCCTGACACTAAATGGCCTGAAAACACCGTTGTATGGGAATTTGGCGAGGATGAATTTGGTAAGATTTTTTCTAATTTATCAGAAACTATAGAAAAATAATTTTAGTATTAAACTAGGTTTGCAACAATTTAAGCTCTATTTTAGAGAGTCCTTAAGTTGTCCTTTAGTTGAATAGTTTAAAAAAGTAGCTTGTAGGTATTTGATCATGCTTGTTTAACTATTTCCATTTCATATTTCATTTAAATCAGAACGTAAAAGAACCTACCTATAATACAGGTAGGCATTTATATTATTAGTGATTAGGATTAATAAAGATTATGACACGTTTAATTTAGATAACAGGTAATTAAATTGTTAGTGTCGGTGCGTGTAATAATAATATTATGGCATACCTAATAAAAAGATAATAAAATAAGTGAAAATAGGCCAAGTTTAATTAACTATTTTATCAAAATTAATTAGGTATTACAAATATTTATTCCTAATCCATACTAATATTATAAATGCGAAAGTAACTCTGTCTGTCTGTCTGTTACTCAATCACGCCTAAACTACTGAACCAATTTTCATGAAATTTGGTATGGAGATATTTTGATACTCGAGAAAGGACATAGGCTACTTTTTATCCCGGGAAAATGACGCAATCCCGGAAATCCCACGGGAACGGGAACTATGCGGGTTTTTCTTTGACTGCGCGGGCGAAGCCGCGGGCGGAAACCTAGTTCATGATAAATAGTAAATACTTACTTATTATTATTGCAAGTCATCAATCATGTTTTGAGATTATATCATTTATTTGTTTATAACGATAATAATAATTAGTTTTAAACGAATTAAATTGAAACAAGAGGGATTTGTGGTATTTCCCAACGATGCAGATGATTGAAAAAAACAAATTTGAAAAGCTGAATTAGATATAACACAGTAAAAATAATCTACGATACAATCAGTATTTAAATTCAATTTAAACAAAACATTATGTTAAAATAAATAAGTAATATTTAATAAATTATACAGATCTATAAGAATTGTTATTTTATGTAGAGATACAGAGAATATTCGTAATCTTTATTTAAGCTTCCATACAGAAAGCATATAAAAATAAAGGACTTTTTTTCCAAATACACAATAAGATATTTCTATTAGAATTGAAATTTTATTTCTAGGTCCCTTGCAGCAAGCAGCCATCAAGGACGCCATCCAAGACATCGAAAACAACACTTGCGTTAAGTTCCGCTACCGTGAACCTGAAGACGAAGTCTACGTTAAAGTTACCGTAAGCATTATCTTATTTATTTATTATATTATGTATACTAGTTTTTGAAAGAAAAGTTGCCGTGTGTAATTTCGTCCGTATACTCTTAGGTAAACTCACATTATTTTAATGTATTACTAGCTTTCCGCCTGCAGCTTCGCCCGCTTTGTTTAAAACCTAACAAATTTTATACTAAAACTTTCCTCGAGAATTACTCTATCAATTAAAAATACCGCTTCAAACAGATAGCAGCATACAGAAACACAGACGGCGGAAAGCGAATTTGTTTTATGCATAGTTATATGGACTCTACATTTTAATTTGAAACATGGACATTGGGCAACATGGATGAAACTGCATTCAATCCCATAAATTTCCCCATAATTTGTTTGCAAATGATAAAACAAATCTTCAATATAAACCTACTACATACCTAATATTATTGTAATTTTATTTCCCTTTAGAATGAATAAAAAATAAACAATGGACTTCAAAGCTGAGCAAAACCTATCATATAGAGATGCAGAAACCAGAAAATTAAATAAAATTGATATAAATATTCAATAAACAGGGAGGTGACGGCGGTTGCTACGCGCACGTAGGCTACTGGGAAGACCGCGGTGTCCACACCCTGAACTTAGCCAGGAACTACCCAGGAGTCGGCTGTTTCCGCCACGCTACCATCGTCCACGAATGGATGCACATCCTCGGCTTCCTGCACATGCAGTCCACTTACAATAGAGACGATTATGTCGAGATTGTTGAAGAGAACTTGATATCTGGTGAGCGAGTTAAAAGTTTGCCTGAAAGTTTTTGTCAGTGTGGAGGTCTGAAATTAATGGCATGATTTCTGGTGAGCGCCTCAGTTGAAAGTTTGCCTGAAAGTTTTTGTCATTGTAATGGCTGAAATTGGTTGTTATGTACCTATATTTGCAATTAAAAAATATATGAGTCTGAAGAAAGTATTGTCCTACTATATAAAGAGTAAATTGAAGAAAGTATTGTCATACTATGTAAAGAGTAAATACATCTTCTAAAGCCATACTTTAAGAATATATGTATCATAGATGAGTTAGTAGTTACCGATAGATATTCAATTTAGGTCAATTAAATTGCTTTGTAATAGATAATATTAATAGCTCTTCAGAAACAAAACTGACCTCTTCACTGTATAGATTATCTCGTTTTATATTGCTTTGTAGACTTTAATTCAAGAACAATAATTACAAATTGCTTACACAAACTGTAGATTTAGAACTTTTTATTTCTATTTTATTTAAATTAATACCTACTACTGATTACTGTGTTTTCATCTTTAATAAAAAAACCGGCCAAGTGCGAGTCGGACTCGCGCACCGAGGGTTCCGTATGTGATGTAACTAAAAATTTATGGTTTTCGTAATTTTTCCTTTATCTATGCTATAAGACGTTGCTTCGTACCAAATTTCAAGATTCTGAGTTCACGGGAAGCACCCTGTAGGTTTTGATTCCCTTGCAAGTGTCGAAAATTTGCGGCATAAACGGCTGTATCTTTTGATTGCGTTGGCTTAGAAGTTTGATTTTTTCACACCTTCAAGGGACAGTAGACCTGAGTAATTGATATAAATTTCAGCTTCATACCTCCACGCGTTCCTGAGAAAAAGGGTCTTGACAGACGGACGGACGGACGGACGGACGGACAGACGGACAACAAAGTGATCCTATAAGGGTTCCGTTTTTTCCTTTTGAGGTACGGAACCCTAAAAATTATTTATAAATCATTTGAATGCTATGCAACTAACATAAAATGTTGTGTGGTTTTATGAAACCACGGTAAAAGTGAAACTTAGGCACAAAATTATCGTATTTGTACGATAATTATCGTACGGTTCGACCGTCACGCGACATGCGCTACACAGACCAAAAAGTTTGAGACGATGTAATAAAAGTTTCACTTTAAAAATTACTTATCCTTTTTATTCCAGGCACTGAACACAACTTCGACATTTACGGTCCCGACCTAGTGAGCAACCTTGGTGTTGAATATGACTACGTGAGCTGCTTGCACTATGGTCCATATGCCTTCTCTTCTAATGGAGAAGCTACTATTGTCCCACTCAAAGTGAGTAAATCATCATACATTAGCAATATATTTTGGTATGCAAGTTTCGTTTTAAAGTGAAACTACTATAAGAGCATTGAAAGTTAAATTTCAAAGTCGCGTCATTACAATACTATCACGTCATGGAGAAAGGCGACGATTTTGGACTTCTGAGTTCTGAGTGATCAGCTGACACGTGTGCTCGGCGCAGACGATCTTTTGTATTCAAGTTTACTTGTAAATATGAATTGTTCAGAATGCATTAGCATATAAAATAAAGATTATTACAATAACATTAATTTGTGTGTATGCTACAGTGCAAATTGAAATGCTTAACCTACATAATTACAAAAACATCTTATTTTGTATGTTTTTTATTTTTGAAACAAGGCCAAAGTAATTATAAAATGTATAATATATGAATCTCTCAACACCACATTATAGCTTTTCGTGGCGTTGGTGGGAACATCTAAGTATCATTATTACCCATCTCATCACCATTGAGTGCCAGCCTACCCTAGTAAGATGTCAAATGTCAATCTTATCTAATAAGATGCAGTTCACATCTGTTTCAATAGGGAGACTAGTTTACAGTATTAGCTTACTATTTTTTGACGTGACAACGTCTTATAATTCGATAGAGCCGGCTGCACACACGAAAAAACATGACTCATGCGGCGTTACCTCGCTCTGAGGCGTTCCATGTGAGGCTTGAAGTGCAAGCGAGAGCGCGGAACGAGCGATAAAGAAGCACAATCGGACGTTGTCACGTTCAACTATCGTCAGTAAACCGACTTTACAGACAACCAATTTTTTTTTTTTTTTAAAGGCACCCGCCATCACAGGGTGTTCGCGCCACCTCTGGAATATTGTCCAGAGACATTATTTACATTTTTTATTTATTTACATAAACACAATTTACAGCCACGTAATAAATTAAAACTAAAATTATTTACATTACGATAAATTAAAATACAAAAATTTAAAAGTATCAAATAAAATGTTATACAAACGTTAAAAGACTGGGTAAAATAGATACAATAAAATGAAATAAATGGCACAAAAATTCAAAACTATCCCTAATATCACACAATATCACACGTCATTGTTTCGCTTATTGACTACTTCTACAATATATTTACAATATTTCAAGAAAGTATCCCTGCACTTGTCCCCCAGGGCGGAAGGCAGATTCTCACCCGTCATCGCCATGCCCAATTTTTGCTCAATAGCATATCTATTGCTTGCAAAAATTGAGCACTCGAGTAACAGGTGAGGAACCGTCTCCTCTACTCCGGGCTGACATAGACACGACGGATTATCCTTCAGCTTGAATCTGTTCAAGTAGAAGGCGAATCCGCCGTGACCAGTCAGTACTTGTGTGGTGTGGTGTGTGATGTCTATTTTCCCGACTACCTTGTATGCAGCAGCAGCGCTTGGGAAAAAGAGCTTCGTGACTCCGGCCGTTCCTCCTACATCGTATCTCCTATCCCATTCGCTGATCGTATCCTGTCTCAAGATACGCTTGACGAATGAAACAGGACACATATCGTAATCCGGTTTCCTCCTCAACCCCAGAGCGGCCCCCTTGGCTAACTCGTCTGCCCGTTCGTTCCCCTTCAGCCCTGCGTGCGCCTTGATCCAAAACAGGGAGACCTCCCGCCTCTGCAATGCAGCTTTTCGGAGGGCCGCCCGTGTTTGCACAGCCAGGGGATGAGGGGAACTCAGGGTGACTGCCTGGAGCGCCGATCTGGAGTCGCTGAGGACACCGACCTTTGCCGCTCCGCTCTTGCAGGCTATATCTACTGCTCTTTTGAGCGCAAGGAACTCAGCCTGATAGACGGTACAATACGGCGACAACGCAAGCTTGATGGCCTTTGTCTCGGTCGCACCTTCCCATACAGAAAGGGCGGCTCCGACTCGACCCTCAATCTTGCTGCCATCCGTATAGATCCTATGGACGTGGCTGTCAACCACGTCGGCATAGGTGCCCTCATCTACCAAGACG
>CAJQZM010017855.1:0-42964 GCA_907164665.1 Colias nastes | reverse complement strand
GGGGGAAGCCCGGCACAGTTGGATGCGCTAGTTGCCTCTGGGTTTTTGGAGCCCTACTGCAATCTATTGGAGTCCCCAGACCATAGGGCTATCATTGTTGTTCTGGAGGGAATCACTAATTTGATGCAGGTAATATTTACATTATTACATACATTACACTCAAATATTTATTCGTGCAGGTAATTATATATGTTACAGTCAAAACCCTAAACCAGTCAATAACCTTATTGACCGGTAAAATTAGTCAATAAGGTTATTAACTGAGGGCGTCGGTCAAAATCCTTATTGACTGATTTTATCTGACAAAATTAGCCAATAACCAACCATTTTGACCAACTCCCTTAGTTACGCCAACGCCCGGTCAATAAGGTTATTGACTGGTTTAGGGTTTTGACTGTAACATATACATATTAAACTCAAACATTTATTTATTCAATAAGATTTCTTCTAAAAACACCGCTTCACCTTTCCTCTAATTTAATTTCTCTCCGTACGTCCGGTTGTCTGGAAGAAATCGCTGCATAGCGATAAGACCGCCAATTGTTTTAATGTATTCTTAGGTTATTATATTATTGTAATAATTCTAAGAGCAATAAAGTATTAATAAATAAATAAATAAACACTTTTGAATCGTCATAACATAGTTTTACTATTAGAAAACAAGTCTGTTTGTCTCGTTAGTTAAACTCTAACTAAACTAACGCGTTTTGATTCTTATACTGGCGCTAATTTTGATTATAATTCTGATTCTGACCCTTATTCTGATTAAACTTTGAATCTGATTCTTATTCTGATTATAGTTTTGTTTCTGATTTTTACGCTTATTCTATTTCACTTTTGCGTCTTTTTCTGTCCATTATTCAGATTCTAACGCTATTTCTCTTTTTACTTTGATTCTGATTCTGACCCTAATTCTTTCTAGTCGATTCTTATTTAATTCTATATATTAACTAGCTGCTCCGCGCGGTTTCACCCGCGTGGCTCCACCCCTGTTGGTCGTAGCGTGATAATATATAGCCTATAACCTTCCTCGGTAAATGGGCTATCTAACACCGAAATAATTTTTCAAATCGGACCAGTAGTTCCCGAGATTAGCGCGTTCAATCAAACAAACAAACAAACAAACAAACTCTTCAGCTTTATAATATTAGTATAGATTATAATTATTTATAATTACAGGCTGCAGCGAAATACGGCCAAGTGGAACCTTTATGTATTCGTTTGGAAGAAATAGGCGCTTTGGACAAAATAGAGGCGCTACAGGAACATGAAAATGAACAGGTATAGATAATTAATTTAAAATTTTAATTAAAAATCAAGTATTTCTATAGCTTATTTGTTATTCTGGTATATAAGCTACATCACTGCTAAGTATCATCAAAATCTGTTCAGTGGTTTTAAAGAGTAACAAACATACATTCTTACAAACTTTTTAATATAAGTAGCATTATTTAATATTTTTAACGTGACAATATGGCGTAGTCGATCATATTTTTTATTGGACCGCATAATATTAATAAATATAGTTAAAAAAAACACGCTTAAACTCATGAAATTATTGTATTGTCACCACAATTGTCACCGATCCTTGATAAGTGCACAAAGTTTGAATTAAATCTGTCCGTTTAAAGTCGGCCAAAATCGAGTCTAAAGGAGTCGTTTACATACAAACATACAGGTGAAGCTAATATACGCGTGTTAAAAATATTAATCTTTACTAATACTATTATAAAGCTGAAGAGTTTGTTTGTTTGTTTGAACGCGCTAATCTCGGGAACTACTGGTGTGATTTAAAAATTCTTTCGGTGTTAGATAGCCCATTTATCGAGGAAGGCTATATAATATCATCTCGTTAAGACCAAAAAGAGCGGAGCACTGCGGGTAAAACCGCGGAGCACAGCTAGTTTTAAATATATTAAGAAACTATCGGTCCGCCCCGGCTTCACCCGTGGTACCTACATGTTTAAACTATCCTATCTCTCAAGTTGGATCGAACTGCACATGGGTGCGAATTTTATTTTAATCGGTTAAGTGGTTTAGGAGTCCATTGAGGACAAACATTGTGACACGAGATTTATATATACATATTAAGATATTAATATGTTTTTATATCATTTTTCAGATTTACAAAAAGGCTCTTCACATTCTCGACACATATTTCGAAGACCAAGACGACCAAACAGCGCAGCCTGACCAAACAACTGATGAATTCAAATTTGGTGTCACTAGCGGAAATCAAAATATTAATTTTTAGTTTAAAATTGTTTTTCTAATTAATTTATACATTTAGGGCTGATTTTTCAATCTTTGGTTAAAACTACATCGAATAACGTATTAAACTACCATTTCAAAAATGTATTGTAATTGTCCGTATTTGACAGTTTACAGGTGACATTTTAAAATGTTCGTGTAATACTTTATTGGACGGATAAATTTTAACCAAGGATTGAAAAATCGGCCCTAAAAGTATGTTTTGTGTATTTTATCATTTCACTATCAAAAAAAATAAAAATATATTAAAATTCGGTTAAATTTCACAAAATATCGAAAACTTGAATGCACCGTTGTATTCTGAAATAGTATTTTCATGTATTCTCTATTTTTGTTAAAATTATAAATATCGAAAAAGAATTTACCATATTTGTTAAAGACTGATTTCTTTATCAATTTCCTAATAATAGTTATATAAGGAATTAGTATATAAGTACATATTGTGTGATAAAAATTAAATCAATATAATCCGTGCCAAAAAATGATTTAACAGTTGTCTCACTCGCACAATAGCAATTTGAATAATGCTATCTCTTTCGCTCTTTTGTTAAATTCATTATTGGCACGGGTTATACTTTTAAAGAGCTGGACTCTAACAACTTTTTTAATGAATAAATAATTTTCAGTATATAATATTTCTGATTTTTATTTGTTACCCCTGACTAAGAATTTTTATTTTATTAAAACTCAGGTTACCGCAACCTTATTTATTAGAATTATAAAAGCAACAACAACAATAAAATGGTGGTGGTAAATGTTAAAAATATGTAATGACGATTCGAAAGTATAAATAAATGTTTGAGTTTGAGTTAGAAAAGCAGCATGCTTGACTGATTTTGGAAATTATTATGAAAAGTTACAATGATAATCAGTAGAAACAATGTCATCACATTTTAAGTACCTATAGCGCCATCTATCTAAAAATTTGAAGTTTTTGTCAGAGCAAGCATAGGGGCAGGTGGGCCACCTGATGTTAAGTGGTCACCACCGCCCATAAACACTTGCAACGTGCAAGTGGTTTAAATGCACATCAAAAGATCTTTTTTCCATGGAAATTAGTTGGGATGATTTACACTGGTAAATCTAGCTTACAAACTGTCTCCAGACAAACAATCATGTAGAATATTATTAGTAATACCATATCTTTCGTTCTGTTGCGACGTGAAACTTGAAAGAAAGACGAAGAATCAAGAAACAGACCATAACCTATTACTCTCCTCTATGAAACAGACTTTCGAATTTATAACATAACCCACAAGGTGGCACGATTTCACATAAGCTAACCTTTCATACGTCTAAAGAAATACATACAATTTTTTTTACCTAATATTTTGATCAATGCAATACCTAATATGGAGTAACGGAGCTGTGCTATACAGTCATTCATGACTAGCTTTTTTCATACGGTTAAGTCGATATCACCCTACAAATCTTTAGGCTCAGTATTTCTCAACATTCAGTAATAATATTCAGTCTCGCCAATCTTGACGAATTTTTTATCTGAGAGTTTCATACCAACACGCTTACAAAGTTTACTCTTGAGTTTCCACAATTTTCTTGAAAAATTGGTTCAGAAGTTTACGGTTCAGACTTCAGCTCAATTCAGAGCATATGAAAATGGGATGTAAATTGTACCTGTCTCATGTCACACAGATTCATTTATTGTTTTATTTAACTAGGTATCTATGTTGTTATTGTACCTACCTATATTACATTATTTTGAGATGCAAGATGGTTCATTTTTAACATACACTAGGTCAAATATTTCTATAGCTCCCTATCTACCTATATGTACTACATACGTAGTATATTATTATTAGTCTGTGGTACTACTATGTGTTATTCTGATGTGTAAAGTGTTATCCAAATCCGTAACTTTTGCGTATACTAATTAGTACCTATGATAATTATACACTAATGTTGATATTCTGTTCAATGAAATCACGGCTTTTTTTTTTAGAAATATGTAATAGTTTCACTGTAATAAATTATGTTAAATGATGATATAGAAGATAAATGATTTTATTTGTGTTATGCACCATTTTTATGGACTAAACAGAAATTTTTATAACTGAATTTGTAATTTCAGTTTTAAATATAATATTTAGTTCTTATAACAGTCAAGATTTTTCTTCCATATATGCTTATTGTAAAATCTACATTCTATTAGATTATGGAGAATGGCTATATATATTTTATTTTCTATGAATAAACTTATGAACCATTTACCTGATTTTAACCATTCTTTTTTTGAAAAGATGACTACTATGAGACCTAACTCAAAGGAGTGAGTTAGGTCTAATAATTTTAAAATTTAGTTAAAAATAAAACAACATTGATTACTTAGAATTGTATTTTGTAATCAGTACAAGTTTTTAAACAAAATTTCTTAAATATAATGACAAAATAAATGTATGTATCTTAAAGAGTAAGTGGAATTTATCCTTTGTTTTGTTCCCTCAGCTTCTCCAGTTGTTGCCTGCAAACAAATAATTATATTTAAATAAAATATAAGAATAGGTAAGTATTTTATATTAGACTAGCTGCTCCGCGCAGTTTCACCCCCGTGGCTCCACTCCTGTTGGTCGTAGCGTAATGATATATAGCCTATAACCTTCCTCGATAAATGGGCTATCTAACACCGAAAGAATTTTTCAAATCGGACCAGTAGTTCCCGAGATTAGCGCGTTCAAACAAACAAACAAACTCTTCAGCTTTATAATATTAGTATAGATTCATAACAATTATAACAGATGGAAAGTATGTATAGTTTTTGGATAATCAATATATCTATGTATTATATTAAAATGAAGCCTTGTTTCTCTTGGTCGTGGCATTACACATGAAAAGCTGGTATGATATCAATATATTGATAATTATTTTTTTGTTGTTTATTATTGTCAAGAGGATTATTGTCATGATGTCAGGTGTTGAACCAATCTTTAATATAAAAATGAATCGCAAATGTGTTGGAAAGCACATAACTTGAGAACGGCTGAACCAATCTTATTAATTCTTTTTCTATAATATTCCTTGAAGTACGAGAATGTTTCTTATGGAGAGAATATTTTAACATGTACCACAGGCGCAGCCGGGGCAGACTGCTAGTTATTCAATTAAATTCGAAAACTGAGTCGCCAATTAACCTTTATGTTTAACAGTTCATACAGGGCAAAACAGGGCTATATTTTTTGTGTCAAATAGTTTAATAATAAGTAAGCTAGTTAAATAATATTCCTTAAAATCTTCACATTTTTACTCAATGAATATAGTCCTCTTATTTCCTTTTCAATTTCTGGGATTTTTTTTATATAGACTTTACAATAGATCAATGCATAATTTAAGTTTTAATGAACCTATATCGCAAATCCTAACCTTAACTGTTGGTTGAAATCATCCTGGACAATATCATCCTCCCAGTTGTCCTCCCACACGGATACATCTTCATCATCAGCTTCTTCTGCACCCCAATCTGTTAAAAAATATAAAAACTTCATAAAAAACTAATAAAAAACATCGAAATTGTATGGTATTCTATTATGTTCGGATACTTACTTTCAGCGGGAAATTCTTCGAATTCATCATCCTCTTCGAGTAGACCAAGATCGACTTTCTGTTTATCAGCCATTTTTGCAATTATAAATCGAATAAAATAGTTTTCAATGAATGAATAGCAGTATAAATGCTTCCCAAACAAAGCAGCGAAATTTTTGATTATTCACTGTGCCACTTGTCAATGTCAAAGGAATTTTTTTTTAGTGACATATGATTTATGTTGCTAGCATTTAAAAAATATTGATTTGGTCAATAAGGACGCCATTCACGTTACGATTTTTGGTTTGTTTTTACGACTGCTGTTCATGATGAAATAAATTATTTAAAAATATCAGTGAAATTGACATACCCATTGTGTAATGGTTAAAGAATGCACCAGTTATTTTTACTTTTACTTCGATAACTATTCAATTCATAACTTTCATTTATTGATAACTCCTGAGGTTAACGCAATCAAAAATGTTTATTTACTTTTAAGGCCATTTAGGACGATTTAATTTTCTAAATTATCTGCTAAGTATGCTGTTTTCCAATTTGATGATCATTATAATTTGGAAAAATCGTGTCAACACTTTAGGTAGGTACATATGCCTTAGATTAAAATATTAAATTGGATTCATCTCTTATCCTTCCTAAGACTTTTACTCAAAAATATATATTTTGGTAACAAAATGTAACTTTTAGTTCATTTCATGTCTGTTAATTTAATCAAAGATTTATCATCATTGTATTTGTAAGATACACAACATTTCCAGGCCAATAATAAAAATGAAATAAAACATGAATAATTATTACAAAAGCCTTTATTATCATAATAAACACAGTCAAAATAAGTACATACAAAAGTATTACATTTTTATGTAATTACTACCGTTCTTTTCCCTTAAATCTAAAATATCACAAGATATCACATTTAAAAATGATTTCAGACTACATTTTTAGCATTTTAATATGACCATAGTAAAAGAAGGTCTCAAATAATGCAAAAAAAAAACATTCATAATAAAAAAGATGATTCTTTAGATTCATGTCGTAAGCTGCAGTATTTTTTATGAGCGAACTTCGCTTTTAAAAAATATATTTATTTAACTTTAGATTTACAAAACGTCAGGCAAAATTATAATAATCATATTTTTTCAACTAATTTATAATTCATTTGTAAGACTACTTACAAGTTACTCATAATCTTTGGAGAAAATGTATTTTCCATAAGAAAGCATTATTTTTTCTCTTTTAATAAATTTTAAGTTAAAATATAATGGTTACATATACCGATTTCGGATATTTTAAAAAGATACATAAAAAAATAAAAAAGTTATTTATAGGTATTACACATAAAACATATTTTTGTGCGTTTGTATTCAATATTCATGCAAGCTTTATACATTAAAACTAATTCTATTTAAATTGAATTCTATTTTCTATAAAATATTGAAGGATCAATTTCTCAATACATAAAAAATATAAATAGGTATACAGGGTGTCCCACTATTGGTATACTAAGCGCGAAGGGACTTGTAGTTTTGCATACACTGATCACGTAAAAAATACTTAAACAACAAAATTACGTCAAAAAAATTTTTTTTGCTAAATTTTTCCTGAAAATCCATGTTTTCTTCTCTAGCTTCGCGCAGCCGGCATATACCGCTTCGCTACTGTGAGCATTTTGTCTATGAAAACATAATCTTAAACGATAGCTCACGTGCGGGTGGCAAAGTTGAGCGGGTTGCTTGTTATGGGTGTACACATAGTTTTAAGAATTCATCTGTTTGTCAAAAAAAATTCGTCTGGAATTTTATAAGTATTTTTTACGTACTCAGCGTATGCAAAACTTGGGCTTAGTATACCGTTGCCGGGACACCCTGTATAATGTTCTGCTTGTTTTCCATAAGCAATACAAAAGCATCAGTTTACTTTTCTCGATAATAACTTATTAAAAAATTCACTTGACAAAACTGTATAAATTTATATTTTTCCCAATCGGATAAAAAAAACTTAAATTAACAGAAAAATACGATAAATAAGCTATAATTCTACTCCTACTACATGCAAAAAGTATTTATTATTGTTTCTTGCACACATACTTAAATACATAAGTCTTATAATAATTTAAAAATATTTATCAATAGTATCGTAGTAAAAAATCGGCAAACCGACCTTATAAAACTAGAGACAAAAATATAGAAACAAAAAAATTCCTAATAATAAACGATTTTTTAAAGTCAAATTAACTCCATCGTTCCCTTATTCAAGGGAAAAAATTTCGCACTGGCAACTTGGCAACCCCATTTACAAAACATTTGTCTCATTTAAACCTACATTTTCCGCAATTTAGGCAAATAGATTGCGCGCTGGCAACACTATTTTTTCAACCATAAACAATCAATATTTGCGCATGGCAACTCCAAAAATGGAAGAAAAAAATTCAAAAACATAACCTAAAAAGATTAACTGCATTCAAACAGCAAATAGCGATGCAATATGGTCGGAATTTCCATATTTTTGACAGCTTTCGCGAATTTAGTGCCAAAATGTTTGCGTAGAAAAATCCTAACTTGAGCCAATAAAGAAATGGGGTTTTTCGCGCGTTTTATAAGCGCTTCTTTTTGTACTGGGTTTAAAATATTATTTCTTTTTATCATACAAAGGTCGAAAGATTCGGCCGCTTGTAGAAGGAGATAGTAGATATGTTGGTACTCTTCTAAGGTAACATTTTGAAGGTGGTTTAAAATGCCGTCCGGGTCGCGGAACTGTGTTTTCATTATTACCTGAAATAAAAAAAAAAAACTATTATTGTGTCCATAGACAAAATATCCAAAAGTTTCTGCAATTTTATTTGAAACTTTGATCATATTAGAGAATTGTATTATTAATAGGTACAATGTTCCAATTTTAACAGAAACAGCTGAACCGATTTTTATGAGACAGCATTTAATTTATTTGTTTTATCATAAAATGGCATTTTAAATGGATAAAATCGATTTTAACTAAAGACACTTAAAAGAGTCAGTCAGTCAGGATATCCTAGCACAATTTCTCAGTAATTGCTGACCATTCAGCAAGTGATATTCTCTGTTTTTTATACAATTAATCTATTAAGGGGATTATATATCAGCCACTAATAATATACGTACAATACATGTACATACTCTGACTATACTTCGCAGCAGCGCGAATACAATATCAGCATTTGCTGCCCAAGTATTCAGCAAATACTGAGCGTTATATAAGCTACTAGGGGTATTATCATCCACTTATACACAAGTACATGGCTCCGCTTCTCAGCAACGCGTATACAATATCAGCATTTGCTGACCAAATATTCAGCATGTACTATGTGTGATTAAAGGGTTTATGAACTAATTGTATTTATATATCTTAATATATATAAATCTCGTGTCACAATGTTTGTCCTCAATGGACTCCTAAACCACTTAACCGATTATAATAAAATTCGCACACCATATGCAGTTCGATCCAACTTGAGAGATAGGATAATTTAAACATGTAGGTACCACGGGCGAAGCCGGGGCGGAGTACTAGTTGTTTGATATGTATTTACATACCCTGGCTCCGCTTCTCAGCAGCGCGTATACGATATCAGCGTCTGGTTCAGTATTGCTGGCCAAGTACTCAGCAAATACTGAGTGTTATATAATCTGTTAGGGGTATTATCATCCACTTATATACAAGTTCATACCCTGGCCCCGCTTCTCAGCAGCGCGTATACGATATCAGCGTCGGGTTCAGTATTGCTGGCCAAGTACTCAGCAAGTGCTGGCCGGAGTTGAGCGCCATCTTCTTCATTGTAGACCTTTTGGTTTGGGTCCGCTCCGCTGTTAAGTAGAATCTGCGAAAAGGGGAAAAATATGATTACACACAAAATGATTGATTTTGCCAAAAAAAAACTTTTTTCTGTCTTTGTTATCACGCTATAGTAGTTTCTTTTTTCTACTATTTATTCAATCTCTATATAATTTGTATCAAACATTAATTATTTAAAAATATTTTTTTTTTATTTTAAAAATCCAAAAAACTACTTACTTTAACGATTTCCTTTCTATTGGTTATATTGTCGGAGCAGGCCACGTGTAGAGGCGTGCCAATTACTGAACTAGACGCATTCACACACGCACCTGTAAATTTAATTATTATAATTGTTTAATGATTTTTTATTGAAATAATAATGTTATTATAGGTCCTAATAATATTATATTCGACTTGCTTAACTTTAACTTAATAGAAAAAAAATTAAACTGACAAAATATTATTTGTTCAAATACTTTTTAATTACTTCTATGACCATTAAATGACTTTTACTAAATATAATCCATTCTCACTCATAGATACCTTAGTACTTTTACTACTACCACTCATAGAAAAAGTTACAACAACTTATGCTTAACTATGACTACTGTTTTAACATAATTATTTTACTAAATAAGCCCATTATCACTCACATAAACTAGCACTACTTTTACTACTACTACCTTTACTACTAAACACTACTTTTACTACTACTAACTACCTTTACTACTACAAACTACCTTTACTACTTAAAACTACTTTTCCTACTCCTAAATACTTTTCCTACTACTAACTACCTCTCCTACTAACTATTTTTACTCCTAAAAATAGTAACTTACCAGCATTCAAAAGCATTTGGACCATATCAACATCTCCCTTTAGTATAGCGAGGTCTAAAGGCGATGGTTTATTTAAATCTGGACTTTCATAATTGACTTTGGCACCTTGTTTAATTAATAAGTTCACTAATTCTGTGTTACCTGTAATTAAATTTTTTATCTATACTAATACTAATCTATACTAATATTATAAAGAGGAAAGGAAAGGAAATTGTATGTATGTATGTATACGTATGGTTTTCACGCATAAACTACTGAACCGATTACAATGAAATTTAGCACACATATAGAGGGTAACTTGGATTAACACATAGGATAGGTTTTATCCCGGAAATCCCACGGGAATGGGAACTATGCGGGTTTTCCTTTGAAAACGCGGGCGAAGCCGCAGGCGGAAATCTAGTTACTAATAATATTATAAAGCTGAAGAGTTTGTTTGTTAATTTGTATGTTTGTTTGAAAGCGCTAATCTGAAGAACTACAGGTCCGATTTGAAAAATTATTTCGTTGTTAGATAGCCCATTTATCGAGGAAGGCTAAAGGCTATATATCATCACGCTAAGACCAACAGGAGCGGAGGAATACGGGTAAAACCGCGGGGCACTAGTTTGATATCAACTCACCACTCAATACGGCATAATGCATGACAGTTCTGTAGTCATTTCTCACATCAGCTATAGCGTTGACATTAGCTCCATAACTTATTAGGAGTAATACAGATTCTATTCCCTGGAATATTAAATAAATAAAAAATAAATAAATATTTCAGGACAATTTTCACAGTACGATCTGATCCCATACTAAGCTTTTTGTGTTATGGAAACCAGATGGCTGATAAACATACATATATAATTTTAAATATATACTTATATAGATAATTAACACCCAGACACAGAGCAAACATCTATGTTCATTACACAAATATTTGCCCCGGGTGGGAATCGAACCCACGACCTCTGGCTTGGAAGGCAGCTAACCCAACCGGTCAGTCAATATTAAATTTAAAAAAGTTTGAAAAATCCAAAAGTGCACGACTCATAATGCTCATTTAATTATGAAATATAAAAAAAAAATATATATATATATATATAGATATACAGTCTTGTAGTTTTCGTTTTTTATTAATTGCAATTAAACGACACTGAATTAATTAATCATTCGCATTCAGTGACCTACAATCGTCGATTAGAATATTTTAAAAAAAAATTTAACTCAAATGATGGATTTTTTCACAAGTTATAGTGTTTTCAGGTTTCACACATGACGGACAGGAAAATTTTTTGACCTATTTCGGTGTTTTTTTCCAATTCTATTGAAGTAAATCAATTTTTAAAAAGTATGGGATTAATCTCCATTAAATTATCTCGACAATAGTATGCAAAATATCTTGATTCCGTGAACTAACAAGGCTATAATAATAAGAATAGCTGCAAAAATGAGGCGAAAAAAATTTTTCGATCGTAAAGCACTCTCTGATGCTTCGCATCGTCGTGCAATAACTGCAAGGATACTTTCTTTATTAGAAAATACAGTTTAACTTTGTGAGAAAAAGCGTGCGGGTAGTTAAAAATAATATTATTAACTGCAATATAGATTAATATTATCCAAATGAGAATTAAATCAAACAAAAATCTTTTAATATTGGTTTAAAAAAATCTTATCCCTTTTATTGACACTAAAACATATCTATTTCATATAATAAAATCATAGGAACGTCAAAACTGTACATTGAATATTTTTTTAAAAAGAATACTTGGGGCGTGATCTACAATAGATACCGAAGTCAAAAATATAGTTTTTAGAATTTTTGTCTGTTTGTTTGTATGTATGTCCGGGCTAATCTCAAAAAGTACTGCATGGATTTATTTCAAATTTGGTACAGAGATAGCTTGAGACCTGAGGAAGGACATAGGATATGTTTTATACCGGAAATCCCACGGATACGGGAACTATGCGGGTTTTTCTTTGACTACGCGGGCGAAAACTATGTAGATAATATTTGTATAAACTACATATAAAAACCCACCTTTCTCTGTCTGGCAGCCTTCATCAACGGCGTCAGACCGGATCTATCCCTTGAGTCTGGATTCGCTCCAAACATGAGCAGCAGTTCCAAATACTCAGGGTCGGAAACCAGATTGATTTCCGCACCGAAAAAGTATCTTTTATTCGGATCTGCGCCATGTTCTAAGAGAAGACGGGCTACATCCTGTTAATAAATAAATATTTCAGGACAATTTTCACACACGGCACGATCTGATCCCATACTAAGCTTTCGCTTGTGTTATGGAAACCAGATGGCTGATAAACATACATATATACATACAGCAAACATCTATTTCATCACATATTTGGGTGGGAATCGAACCCACGACCTCTGTCTTGGAAGGACTCACTACTAAGTCAACCGGTCAGTCAAAAATAAGTATTTTGTAAAGTAGTAAAAAACATATTGAATAGATATGCTCTGATGAAGATAACGCTATAAACATTGACGTACTGTAAACAACTAAATTCACATTCGCATATAAAAAATACGTCAAAAATTGCGTGCGAACAATTTTTGAGCGTTATTGTAAGCCTAGTTGTACATATGGTATGTCAATGGTCTATTGAAAATTAACATTCATAATGTTTATTATGGTTTGATGATGAATGGAAAAACACTTTATTATACACTATCAAACGCTGTCTTAACATTTATTCCTTATATGTGGTCTGATTTTAATCAACTTATAAGGTCTGATCACAAAATTGCATAATCTATACCTCATTTATTTGGTCTGACGTTAATCCACTTATATGGTCTGATCACAAACTTACAGAATGTATACCCCATTTATATGGTCTGATAATCCACTTATATGGTCTGATGAAACTTACATAATGTTTATTCCGTATAGCCAATCTCAATGGCTCATCACACAGCGTTGTTCGTGGGAACTCTTCGCCCGTGTCCGGACGGTAGTCAACCGCTGCACCACTTTCTAGTAAAAGTTTCACGAATTCCGTGTAACTGTAGAAGAAATTATATTATTTATTATTATTATTTAACAGTTTTATGTACCATTACAAATTTTACAATCATATAATATTAAAAGAAAAGGAAACATTCACAGCACATAAGGCAACCTTATCGCTTATCAGCGATCTCTTCCAGGCTGCCCAAGGTAAAGAATAAAGATTAATATTAAATGGATACACGAGTGGCAATGAAAATAAAGATAAAAGAGAGTAAATAAAAAACCATATTATATGAAAAATAAGAGAGGATATAATATTACTATTATTTTGAAGGAAAAGCTAAATCAGAGAAATGAGTAATTTATTTTTACAAAGCGGTGACATTAAAATGTTACTAGATATCATATAATCAAATAGTAGATTGTTAATCAATTTGTTTTGTTACTATTTCATCAATTTAAATATTTGCACACCCAGATAGTGGGTACACAGGTGCACACCCAGACCTATATTTGTAACTAGCGATCCACCCCGGCTTCGCCCGTGACATATACTAATATTATATTATAAAGAGGAAAGGTTTGTAATTATGTATGTATGTATGGTTTTCACGCATAAACTACTGGACCGATTTCAAAAATTCTTTCATCATTAGAAAGCTGCATCTTCACTGAGCAACATAGGCTAGGTTTTATCCACGAAATCCCACGGGAACGGGAACTATGCGGATTTTTCTTTGAAAACGCGGGCGAGGCCGCAGGTGGAAAGCTATAGTATGAAATAAAGTCGTGTTAGTTTCGGCCGGCTGAACAACTATTTATCTAGACTAGATTTATTATTACATAACTAGCTGTTCCAGCAAACGTTGTTCTGTCTTATAATCCCTTTTTAGTCGAAATAGCCGAATTATTCGAGCCGTTAGCCTCAGCAACTTATTTGGCGAATCTTTTTTATTATATACGGTGTGGAAATTTTCGATGTACCCTGGAGGGAAAGTACTAAATACTGGAGGTAGCAAATTTTGTTGAAAGTAAACATTCCTTTATTTTAATAAAAAAATGTGTGCGTGTACTAGTGTACACACGTAAGAAGTGAAACTTCTTTATGGCCTTATTTTTCAAAAAATAATTTACTATATGCAACTTTACAGAAATACGTCGAATCACGCGTGGTAGGGATAAGAAAAAGATGGCGCGTAACGGAAAAATGTCACGCGTAATATAACGAAAAAATGTTACACTAAATTTTTTTCCAACCCCGATAAAGAAGTTTCACTTCAAAAAAGAAATAGAACTGCATTCAAAGATTTTCAAAAATTCACCTGCTTCGACCGGGAATCGAACTAACTAACTTTCCACACTGTAGATATACTTTTTTATCAGTGTCTAAAGGTTAATTAATATTTATTACTAAACTAGCGGTCCGCCCCGGCTTCGCCCGTGGTACCTACATGTTTAAACTATCCTATCTCTCAAGTTGGATCGAACTGCACATGGTGTGTGAATTTTATTATAATCGGTTAAGTGGTTTAGGAGTCCATTGAGGACAAACATTGTGACACGAGATTTATATATATTAAAGATAAAATAATAAATACATACCCATGTTCCGCAGACAAATGCAAGGCACTATAACCACAGTCATCCGTCGCGTTGATATCGCAGCCTCTCACGAGAAGCAACCGAGTGGCTTCCAAATAGCGCTGCCATATCGCATAGTGCAAGGGACGCAGGCCCTGTGTTACTGGCTCGTTTACCTGGTAATAATAGAATATAATAAAGGATAGAAAAATAAAATTAAAAAAACATACAGTACAGTAAATTACAAGATAGTACAATGAAATAAATAAAATAGCTACAAACTATTATAAAGAAAGAAATGTTTTACGCATGGTTAGGTAAATTAAAGTACAATATGTTACAGTAAATACAGTACAGTTAAGATAAAAAAATAAAACAGCTTAAAAGTACAAAAAATGTGACAGTCCCTTCTCTAGTAAAAATGATAATGTATTCAGTATTGTAGAATATTTACCTACATTAATGCTTTTAATGTATCATATACAACATTTGACTTTTTACTATATTGACTTTTTACCCCGAAGTAAGATAGCTGTATTATGAAAAGTGTTAATTTCCAGGGAAGTAACATAGTTTCATTATAACATACCTTTGCACCACACGCCAGTAAGATTCTAATCTCATCGAGAGGCACCATCCGAATGATGGAGTCAGCCAGCTCACGCTGCAGCGACTTGTCTGTGATCACTTCTGAAGGCATGGTTGATCACTTCTGAAATTATACAATAATAATTAATAATTTAAATCGTAAAATCAACACTTAGTCTAAAATGGGCGCTTTCCATCAGGCGAAGAATTAACTAAAAAAAAATTAACAGTTATTTTATTGATTGGACTAATCACCTATCACTACATAGTATAAAAACTAAAAAGTTTCTGTCGCAGTCTCTACGTATGCTTAAATCTTTAAAACTATGTACGCATCGGATTTTTTTGACGTTTTTAAGATATTGTACCTATAATTAGTAATTTTTATTTTATTTTATAGGAAAGAAGGGCCCTCCACCACACGACGCAAAATACGCTTACTGTAAATACCTACATTAACTTTATCATAGATGATAGTCACCATTATCAGAGGACAGAGACAAAACTTTTTTCGTAAACGTTTCTCTTACAATTATTAAATTGGGTAGAGGCAGTATTCGTTTGTAAATCATATTTTTTATCCATATTTATTAAAAAGTTTGGAAAATCCAAAAGTGCACGCCTCATAATTTTTTTTTAATAATTATTTATTAATTATTATTTTTGTTTATTTAATAACAATTAAACCACATCGAATCAGACCCTGAAAAATGAAAGGGTTCTATTCCTGAGCATACTCAAGCGTAAGAGAAAAAAAAAGACTCGATTAGTAAAGTATTTCGGTCGCTATCGTGTTAACAAGAAAATCCTCCGCACATACAGACACACGGACGTCCAAGACAGAACTTTTTTAAACTGTTTTTTAACTAGTTTAACACGTTCACTGCGGCATGTCCAGTATCGGGCCATCAGCGACTACACCACAGTGCGGCGCCCAAAATCGCAGTTTTCACCGTGGTGCGGCGAGGTTTTTTATATGTTAATCAATGACTAGAAAAGAGACAAATATATTTTTGTGATCACAGTTTGAAGTAGGACTCAATTTCGTTTAAAAATCGTATGGCAAAATATTGGACACAACGCATAGAAAAGAAACCGTTTCTTTTGTGTGCGGCATGTCAAATATTTTGCCATGGACAAGCACCTCATGCCGCACTGTACTGCGAGCGCGCCGCGTGTCAGTCTCGCATAGTGATGCACCAGGACCGCACGCGTCGTTATCAAATTTTTAAATGACAATGATACCTTAGAGGCTTTAGTTTTTTTACTTTCTTAGCATAAATGCAAAAATGTGATGACAGTTGTGAAAATAATATAAAACATTAAAACAAAAGTTACTGAACAAATTAAAACAAAAGTTACTGAACAATTTCCTGATAGTACTCTATCAAGTACCTTGTTTTATATGTGTTTTTTTTTGTATCGACGATCTCGTTATCTGTTAACAAACAGACTGAAATATAGAAAATTGATTTATATCGATATCGATGTTTTATTTTACAGTGTTTCCCATCGCTATTACTGTAAACATGCCGTATCAACGCAGTGCGGGATGGCAAATAATTTTTCACAAAATCAGGGGTTTACATTTTCCCTCATATCTTTTAAACTATTGGGTCAAACTAAAAGCTATTTATGCGATATATACTAGACTATATATACTATTAACTGAAAAAAAAAATTTGAAATATCTTGAAATTTCATGAAATTATTAACCTTCAAAGTCAGAAGGTGCGATGTGATAAAAATGGCTCATGACGCACAGTGGTGAACTTGCCGATGTGAAGTATGGAAGACATGCCGCAACAACGGTAAGTTTGGCATTTTAGGTGCCGCAGTGAACGTGTTAAATAACAAAAATGACATCAAAAATATCATGAATGTTAAAAATAGTGTTTTTTCTTAATATGTGTGTGTATGTATTATCTTACAAGTGCAATGTATGATACATAAAGACATTTTAAGTTTGAAAAATCAGATGTTTTGCGCGAAGTGACAGTAGTATACCCACCTCAACGCTTCGCTTATGAGGCGTGCAATAATGATCGCCAACCTTTTTTAAATATCTGCTACGGGCTACCCTCAAAGTTAAATTTAACGCCCTAGGTTACAACTGACGAATGTCACGACTTGCTGTTAAAATCACAACACATGTAACTTAAATTTTTACAGAGAAGCTGCACACATCACTTCTAGGTGGATGATACTTTAATACTGAAACTCTCTCTCTAAAAGTTAAATAAATAAGTCAATAAAAAGTTTGCGTTTTATTTGTGAACTGAAAATAACAACACGTGCGCATGTTGTGTAACAAATGCGTATTTGATACGAACAATGGTCAATATCTATGTATTCTATTATTAACACGATTTACAACATGTGTCTAATGTCGCCTCTACACATAGGCCAGCGCATTCGCCAGCGCGCTGGCGGTGCGCTTGCAAACGCGCTTGTGAGTAATCCACACATTGGAAGGTCGTTCAGTATGGTTTGGTTCGAGCCAATGTGCGGACGGATTCAAAATGGATGTAACAAACAAAGAAATAAACACACTTTCACATTTATAATATTAAAATAATATTAAAGTAGGATGCTCTTTGTGAAGTAAAACATTGTGAGGAAAACGGCATGTCCAAGAACCTTATTTATTTGGCACTTTTAATACATACAACATTTTTATTTTTATAATAATAATAATAATAATAAATCATTTATTTGCACCATTAGATATATCTTACAAAAATTTAATGACCCAGGCTCCTAATATAGTTGTAAACTGTTTTTCAGGAGCCTGTGTTCACACTAATTTATATTACACTGTTACAATGGCGTATGTACACGAATTTATTCAGCTTTAGACATAATTTATTATAATATATATATTTTAATATACATAATTTATTATATTTATGGTACTTATTTTTTGGGTTCCACAGGCAGTTTTAACTCTGATAGAGCTCAATAAATTTAAATGTTTCCTCGTTACTCATATTGTTCGCCATTTTGTCAAGTTAGGTGTTAATTCGCCGCAAGAAAAAAACGTGCACTCCTGATCGCTGCTACAGTCAAACTGATCGCGCGGCCAATGTGTGGATGGTGCGCCAAGCTTGCGACAAGTGTCCTTTGATGTTTCCGACACCGCGCGGCAAGCTCGCAAGCGCGCTGGCCAACGTTCAAATACCTACCACCAGCGCGCGAACGCCCGTTCTACACATTGGACAAGTGCATGTGCCAACGCGCTTGCCAACGCGTTGGCCTATGTGTAGTGCCGGCTTAATACAAAGGTCGTAAACAAACGCAATCAAATGTTTGGGGCAACGACATTTTTCATTGCGTAGTTTAACATTTTATAGGATAATTTTATTATGCCATTTGAAATAGAGATTAATTTTAATAACTATATTTAACTCGTAGTAAATGTCGCTAATAATAAAGTATAGTAAAAATACACAATTTTATAACAATGTATGGGACGGGACAATGACTTGTTACATGTCAGCTAAAATTAAATATTATAGCTTGGTGTTTTTGTATAGCTTTTCGAAAGAGTCTGCCATTGCCTTTCATTCTGTTTCTTTTAAAAAATATTATGAAATTACAACCATTACAAGTTACAACGCAATAATAATGCAAGTGCATCAAGATATCCATAAATCTATACTAATACTAGCGGTTCGCCCCGGCTTCGCCCGTGGTACCTACATGTTTACGTTTTTAAGCTATTGCATAGCTTCTATCGCGGGCCTTGAGCGCGGGGACCGAATCGAGAAATTCCGTAACGAAAAAACCTCACGCTCCCCACTCCGACAGGCACGGAGGTGTGGCTTGAAGGCATGCTATGCAATAGCTTTACCGCGGCAGTCCCCGAGTGCCACACGTCTTTTTTCTCATAAAAACTATCCTATCTCTCAAGTTGGATCGAACTGCACATGGTGTGCGAATTTTATTATAATCGGTTAAGTGGTTTAGGAGTCCATTGAAGACAAACATTGTGACACGAGATTTATATATATGTATTTGAATACTAGTATAGCATGGTACACATCTTTTATCTTCAATAGAACCAAAACAAAGCCAGGGTAAGGGATTGGCCAATTCCTTGAAATCCACAGAACTCAGGACTGTTTTCAATAACAACGTTTTTTAAAAATAATCCCCGTTCATATCAAAAACAAAAACAATACGCATCAGGCACATGCGCAGACAAAAACATGTAAACATGCACACGTGGCGCCATCTACTGTGAAACAAAATGAAGCAAGTTCATTGTCCTATACGACCAGTATATGATGACACTCGGTTCAAACTGAGAGAAAGAAAATTATTTGAAGGCAGGGGTCTTCCTTATTTGGTTTTGGCAACGATCCATACTTTAGTTTCCTTACCTGTGTTTTCGCATTTTCAAGGACGTTTCACTTATTTTTAGTCATGATCACTATTTTCCACGTAAGAAAATAATTTGGTGTTTTTCAAGGAAGTTTATAAAGATGTATGTGTAGTAATTTGGCTTCAATTGTAGGCCACGATTTATTTCAATGGAAAGTGCCGTTTGTACTAAATTAACCTTATTAAAAAAGGTTACGGTAACATCCTAAAATACCGACTCTAAAAAGTTCATCTCGTATACTGATGAGCTCGATTAGAAATTTTACTCCATACTTGTTCTTTGCTAATATGTAAAAGTATTAGTGTTATGATAAATGTGTTAATCCAAGTCCCTGTGTGTGCCAAATTTCATTTTTGGGTCAGCAATTTTGCCTAAAGGAGTAACAAAGAAACGCATTTATAATATGTATTAGGGAGATAGAGAAACTTTCACAATTTTTCGAGAGAAGAAAGGTGTATCATTCCTTACCTCCTAAGAATTACCATCATTTTTAAGCTATTGCATAGCTTCTATCGCGGGCCTTGAGCGCGGGGACCGAATCGAGAAATTCCGTAACGAAAAAACCTCACGATCCCCACTCCGACGGGCTCGGAGGTGTGGCTTGAAGGCATGCTATGCAATAGCTTTACCGCGGCAGTCCCCGAGTGCCACACGTCTTTTTTTATTATTTTATCCTTTACCTCTGATTTCATCGTGTCCTACCTTTAACTATAATTACATCAATCATTATATACTTTTCAACTTTCACCACTTCCACCGAAACAAAAAAATCTTACGCAATTCTCACGTGAACTCCATATTTTAACTACACATGATCAAATCAATCGTGACCACATCAAAGACTCTTGGCCACGTGCTATATCGTGGCATAGCTCCAGAAATCACTGCCAAGTTGGTACAAGGAATGACATCAGGGGGATTTCTGTGAAGCACCAATTTTTCTTCATTCTACGCATCTTTGTTACAGATTTCCTCAAGTATTTGTCGTTATTCTGCTTTGTATTTTACGCGTCTTTGTTACTAATTTTATGATGTTTTTGTTGAATGATATTTGATGAAATGATCTAAGGCCAATTAAATCCTTCTTTCCTTGTCTGAGGCCGACAGTTTTGGAATTAGTTATCTTTTCTTAATGTATTTCTCGAGTATCAGCGATATTTTATGTGTCTTTGCTATAAATGTTTCTTCGTCTACTATATTAATGTATTTGTTTTAAGGTGTACCAGCTTCATGTTTATGTCGTATAATCCTCATTATAACTTAATGATTTATTCATAAAACACGGTTTTTGGACTTTATATTGTTTTGGCAGCGTACAGAAGGTTGATCACACAATCTATAATATAAAAATGAATCGCAAAATGTGTTGGTAAGCGCATAACTCGAGAACGGCTGAACCGATTTCGATAATTCTTTTTTTATTATATTCCTTGAAGTACGAGGATGGTTCTTATGTAGAGAAAACGTAAACATGTACCACGGGCGAAGCCGGGGCGGACCGCTAGTCTACTAATAATATTATAAATGCGAAAGTTTGTGAGGATGGATGTGTATGTGTATGTTTGTTACTCTATCACGCAAATACTACTGAACCGATTGAAATGAAATTACGCACACATATAGAGGGTGACTTAGATTAACACATAGGATAGGTTTTATCCCGGAAATCCCACGGAAACGGGAACTATGCGGGTTTTTCTTTGAAAACGCGGGCGAAGCCGCAGGCGGAAAGCTAGTAGCTCATAAATCGTGCCACGGACCTCCTATGAGGGTACAGGCCAGAATCCTGGCCAAGTGCAGCAGATGTCACATGTCGTCGAACTTTAAATCTTTGACATGCCGGTTTAAAACGCAAAATGGCCTAGCATGTGTAGCAATACATTTGTTTAGATTTCATCAGCTGTTATCATGCGCCTTTGGCTATCGGAACAAGACAATATGGAGCCAAATGATTTTTCACCTGAGATTCTTAAGCGATGATTGATGATTGCTTGTCTCTTTCTATCTCGCTTCATTTAAAAGTGACAGCTTATGTAAACATGATTTGACATCGAAATTGGCTGCGTTATGAATGCGGAATGATCTTGTGATAATATTTATTGTTATTGTTGATAATAATTTATGTCTATATGGATATAGTAAATTGCCCTACGCATCTGTCTGTCTCTGTAAACTACTTGTATAACACAGAAAAGCTTGTGGAATGTTTCCTAGTTATGTGGGAACATTTCCGATGAGTGAAAGGCATTGCGCTACTAGATTAACTAAATATTGCTTACACTACTATAATTTTTTCAGGTATTTATTAGAATCGCCTATATTGATTAATATTATCAAATCAAGAGAAATCGCGGCCAATAGCTAGTTTATAATCTTCAAATAAACTTGGCGACACTACAAACTATAACACCGTTTACTTTATGTAATTATTTACGATAAATAGGAACTGATCGTCGATGAAATTATATGAATGACGTCTTTACAAGGTCGTCTTAGACGTCGTGTCTTAGAAGCGTCTGCCAATGTGAGCACCGTTGCTATAGAAACCTGTATAGTCTGACATCAGATTAGTTGAAATAACCTTGCAATGGAGTTATGTATTTGGATGATAATACTAGTTTTTATGTATGTATTAATATCGTCTCATTATTTAAATAAGTATATTGCTTCTTTCATATTTTTACAATAGCATAGCCTCAGAAAGCAGCGATTTTCCACGAATTATTTCATTTTCTTTTTTAGGATAAACAGAAAAAAAAAATAATTCATGGAAAATTTTGAAGCTAAATATTTCATACATTTAAGAACATAAAGCGTCTGCAAGTACGCGTGAAGTCTGACTTTCAAAATGGCCGCTTAAAATAGAATGCAGACGTTGACCCCGGCCATGACACTAAACTTTTTGGCATCGTTACACTTATTTCTTAGGAAAAACGGGGCAATACTCTACGCAGCAAGTCTAATTAAACAACAAAAAAGTTTTATTAGTTAGGTATATCACTTTTAACGCAGCATATATCACTTTTAGAGCAGATTTTAACGATTTCGTGTGTTGGATCTGTCTCCGTTTGAATTTGGATTATAACTGTAAAAATTAAAAAAAGAAATCGTAAAAAAATTTACCGAACGGAGCCTCTTTTAATTTTCGGTGAATCGTGTAAAATAAAATTGTACTTAGTTGTTCACATATAGTATAGATATTGAAGAACACTAATGTGGAGTATTTAACAATATTTTTTTGGAATAATAGGCATGACGACAGTATCCATAAATGATCGTATTAGTGTTTTTAAGGGAAAATGTATAATAAATAAATTAAATATAGTGACTTAGAAATCTTAAAAACATTAAGATTAATGAGATTATCAATAAAATAAAACATTGAAATTCTGCAGTTCGCCATTTTGACTAAAACACGCGTGACGTCACGCTTAAGTAAACAACTCACGTCAGATGTGTTTTGTTGTTATGAATATGTTGAGAATACGCATTTTTATTTATTTTATATTGTTTCACGTATGCTTTATCGACTCAGAACAGAAATATAATTGCGAATTCACGAATACGTGGTTCGGGATTCTCCGCGCCAACTTTATACAATCATTTCTTATTATTTTCTCGCTTGAAATATGTAATTACTAACACATTTTTGAGCATTATTTTTATGTGGATTCACACTGCAATACTGCACACCACTTATAAACTTTGAAATTCGTTTCTATAACACATATTAAATAAATATTTTTTTAATTTTCTTCGCAATGCGTACAAATAATTACGTATTTACTAAAGAGTGACGTCACGCCTACGCCATGACACCTGCGAGCTGTTTTGGCACAGTTAATAAATATTTTTTGAAAAATGGCTTTTATCTTCGTTAAATTTAAGTATATTACCGAAATATAGGGTTTTTCTTGTATAGTAAACGTATACACACATTATGGAAGAGGATTTCAAAATCTTTCGTCATGCCTATTGTAAAAGTTATCGTGCGCAATGAAAGCATTTTATCTTAAGCAGCGATTTGTTGCGATCACACTGAAACTATGGGCCTCTATAATTTATCACATGGATTTCCTACCCATATAGTGGACAAAGTAGCAGGCATACGCATTAAACATTTGCAACCAGAACAAAGTAATATTAAGTTCAAAATATTTATAATCCGCAACACAAAGGCGTAGGCGTATGTTTATAAACGCACGCACGAAATAAACGCCCTGTTTACATGCTCTTTGAATGGGATTAATGAATGTTTTCCCTGCCTAACTACGTTTCTGTTTGCGATTTATTTGAGTTAGTGGGGCAAGAGAATAAAAAACGATTTTTTTATAATTATTAAAATACTGTGTGGAAAAGTGTCAGACTGTTTATATGGTCTGGTTGTTAGCCCATTAACCATTTGTCTATATTCCGAGAGGTATAACGTTCGAATTAAGATGATTGATTTTTTTTAATGATTATTTCAATAAAAGACTATCTTTTAACTTAATTTCGCTCCGTACGACTCTTTGTTAAGTTTCATGGTAACTTTTTTTTAATAAAGTTTGTGCAGGGTCTGGCTTTATGCATTTACGTATCAAAAATATTCTGCTTTAGTGTTTTTTTTTTCTTTTATCATAGTTACTATATCGAACAAGACATCTGCATTCCAACATTTCAATAATAAATCGCATAAATTTATAGAGCCAGCTGTTTTGATTCGATGTTCAGTTATTAGAATGTATAGGCACACCCCGGACACTCCATACAAAATTATCGTTTTGACAGTCACACTGTAGAGACTGCAAATGTGTGTGTTAACGCTTTATGGTTGGCACATTTTTGACTAGCGTAAAAAAAAAATTCGCGTTTTTCTGATGAAATACATCCGTAAACAGCACAATATCTAACCATTTTCTACGAAAAACGATAATCACAAATCCAAAATAATAAAATTACTTTAAGTCAATTTGATTAATGTTGTCAATCTTCGTTGCGTATCGTCCCTGTAGAAAAATGTGGACCATTTTTAGACTGATCGTGCGGGGTGAGGTAAGTGTTTAATTTTGGCGGGAGGCGGAGAGTGTCCGTTCTGTAGCGTTTAGCTACTATTATGTATTCTGTGGTATAGGTTCACGCAATGGGCTGTCTTATATCTCGATGATATATGGAATGAGTTTATCGTTATTTCCATAATACAAATACAATGTGGATTTGTCGAATGTATTTTTTATCGTCATCTTGATCTTGAGATTCGTTGTTGAAATTGTCGAATTTCCAATTAGTCTAACGTATGTTATTTCAATCATTAATTACATTCAAGCGTGTGTGTTCGTATTTAAAACTTCAAATTAATAAACTCTTTTTATTAAAAATTTCTTATATTTTTAAGCTGTACCTACGCTGCTGCGCTGCAGCTGTAAGCTGTTACCTATAAAACTCGCTAGACTAAACCACGAGAAAGGTTTTCTCATTCTTCCATTTAACTGTTTCCAAATTTAATTTATATCGATACTATGGTTCACTTGAAAAAGATTTACAGACAAAAAATTACGCGTTTATAAAATTAGTATTCGATAAAAAAGGTTAATAGGTACATAAGCCTACATTTTTATTGTTGTTAAATAACGAGTTATTCATTAAAGAACATAACTTAACATAATCAACTTTCAGTGAAAATATTTATTTAAGAATAGTGGTATCCAATACGATTATATCATGATTTAATGATATAATTTTAGGTATCCATAATTCGACACACAAAACATGCCTACTCATATTACTTATTATAGTTAGCTCATATGAGATATATATCTCAAAATGCCATGCAATATTTCTATATTAATTTAGCATAAAAATATTATTAAATATTAAATTCATTTCAGACTTACCGAAATGCAGTCAACTTCAAAACAAAACACGCGCACAAAGCTTTTGTCAAAAATATCTTGAGAAAAAAAAACACTTCGCTGTTCGCGCGCTTTTTTTGACAGCAATGACCGAAGAACACGAGGGTACAGATAAAACAAAACGTTCAATAATACAGATTATTAATATCAGAGACGCGACGTGCGTTCAGTAACTTGATCAAATTGGAACTGTTGTTGCAACATGAAAGTTTTGTTCTGGAGAAAAGCCAATATGGCGATTTGCCAAGTACGAAGTACGAATTGATTATAGGGTAAATGTCATGAAAGGATTACAAAAACATTAACTACGTAGTAACGCGCATGAAACTTGTCATTAATAAATTGAAGTTTTTTAATGTATTTTAAACGCGATTGATAATGATTATATTGTTAATCCTAACTTTTCGAAGCGAGCTTGTGGCAGACAGGCTGGCGTAAACCACAGCGTAAACCAAACAAGAAAACACTTTCACCTTGTATTCGTACATAACGATAATGTGTAAGTTGAAATAAATATTAGCTACTTTTTGATATTAGCCCGGACATACATAGAGACAAACAGACAAAAATTCTAAAAAAAATGTATTTTTGACTGCGGTGACTATTGTAGATTACGACCCCAGTATTCTTTTAAAAAAAAATTCAATGCACAGTTTTGACTTTCCTACGATTTTATTATATGCATAGATAGATGCTATATAGATTAGATTAGAGTTAAACTGAAAAGGACATGTCATCATAATTTATTTTTTTAACGTAAGGATACTTCCTTTTACCATTATTGGTGAATTTACCCTACCCAGCTCACGTGAAACACCAAACAACGCACTTTATGTACCTTCAAACAAAGATCCTATCGACACTGAATAGGAATGTTCCCGACTTTATCTCAAAAAAGCACTCATATATATTTTGTGATGTGAAATTGCGTTGCAGATATGAAAACTGGATATAAAAGAATTTATAATTAATTATTCTTGTAACTTGTATTTTTTTCTATGTTTACAGTTCTATAATATTCAACATGTTGTTATAAACAAACCTCATCTTCTTCCCTGTTAATTTTTTATGTAAAATACTTGAAAAATCTATATGTAAAACCGCCTCCTTTGTACAGTGGTTGACGCGTGAGCGTAGAACCGAGGGGCCCTAGTTCGATTCTCGGTGGAGACGAATAAAAAAAAATATCTCGGTCTGGCAGGATACAGAAGGCCTGCTTGTCCCTAAAGAAAACGATCGGTGAAACAGATATATGCGAAATCGTAGGAAAGTCAAAACTGTATATATAGCTATACTTAACTGTATGTAAGTAACATTGAATATTTTTTTTAAAGAATACTTGGTGCGTGATCTTAATGATCTAAGGGCGTTATTTACGATATCGTAGCTAAAAATGTATGTCCGGGTTAAAATGAAAAAGTACTGCATGGATTTACTTCAAATTTGGTATAGAGATAGTTTGAGATATGAGAAAGCACATAACGTTTAATCCCGGAAATGCCACAGGAACGGGAACTATGCGGGTTTTTCTTTGAATACGCGGGCGAAGCTACCGGCGGAAAGCAAATTTTCACAAAAAGCTAACACATAGTAAGCAAGACTTTCAGATTAAATCTATAATTCTTTAAATTAAAAAATTCTTAAATTTAATTGTTTTTAGATATTTGATTCATATCAATATAAAATATCTCAAGATTTTTATTGATGTGTGTATTATAATTATAAATTATTTATTTTTAAATTATGCTCTGTGTAACTTGCAGCTTGCTAGTTGAAAGAAACATCAACTCTGCGAATTTAAACGTTTTAATACGACTATTTTTACACTATTTTGTATGAACTGCCATCTCTATTCATAAGCAATGACATCAACCACTGAGCTGTAGGGCACAGGCGATCGCAATTCGCAATATGATGGTGTTGGAGGAAATAATTTAGACGAATTAAATTCCGTTTAGCGGCTGTATTGGATTATGGTGGTATTCGGTTGCACACTGGGTTACAAATTCCATTGAGAATTTTTTTGTACTTACTATGTTTATTAAATATTAACTATGCCTCGCGGTTTTGCCCGCGTGGCTTCGCTCCTGTTGGTCTTAGCATGATGATAATTATATAGCCTATATAGCCTTTCTCGATAAATGGGCTAACTAACACCGAAATAGTTTTTCAAATCAGACCAGTAGTTCCTGAGATTAGCGCGTTCAAACAAACAAACTTCTCAGCTTTATAATATTAAGTAGTATAGATAAAAATGTTACCTTAATAAGTAATTCTGACTTACGTATTCTAGCATCTTAGATAAATATTTTCTACAAACGACATATTATAAAATATACTTACAATTGTATCAAAATCCGTTCAGTCATCAGTGGGTATCGCTTGAAAGGGTACCTAACATACATTATGGAACATTTGTACGAAACTTTCGTGTTTATAATATTAGTAGGATAGGAAGTTGGTAAGTGTAGAATAGATATAAAGTTCTCAGTGTACACCAACCCTAACTCGCCCTTAGGCTTTGCCATATTTCCACCGTTCCGGCAGAGACACCTCAACAGTTGGCCAGTTGCAAGCAAACCGCAAGGTAAGATTAACACGGTCTTTTAATTTATTAATGAAGCCTGTTTTTAAAGAACCTATTATTATAGGGAAGATATTTTTTTGTAATTTGTTTATTACGATTTAAAGACAAATTAACCGAACTTAAAAATTTATATAATTTCAAAATTCAAATTCTAAAAACGCGAATTCACGCAAAAATAGTTTCAGCATACATAGGTAGATACTATTACAACCATGGCTATTTCAAACAAACATTAATTATTTATTCAATTAGACTTCTTTTAGAAGCACTTTCGAATCGTCATTACATATTTTTAACATTTACCACCGATTCGGAAAGCAGTATCTATGGAGAAGAACCGGCAAGAAACTCCATAGTTGCTCTTTTAAAATTGTCAATATTAGGTACAATTCAATTTTACATAATATGTAACTTACTTATATCTAACTACATATTGCGTTCATAATATGAATTTGCCAGTCAATTCAATTCACAGCGTAAACTGTCTGGAAGTAAGAGGTCATATAAATACGGTTTGATTGGTTTAGTTTGAAAAATTGAACCCATTGTAGATTACCGAAATATATTAAAACGGATTAACAGATAGACTACAATTTCACACGTGTGATGCAGCGTGTTCCAGCTAGTTATTACCTACCGATTATTGAGTCGGTCCTAAGCGTTTACGCAACGGATTTTGATGCGTTTTTTTTTAATAGATAGAGTGATTCAAGAGGAAGGTTTTAGTATAATATAATCTATTAGATTTCATACAAAGCGGGCGAAACCGCGAGCGGTGAGCTAGTATATGATATTACTATTAAACCCCTAGATGGTCTATCGCCGCCCTGACTCCATCCCACTACCAACGGTATGGCACCGTTTCACAGCACGCGGCACAAACTTCAGGGTCCAGGATCTGATGGAAGACCAGGTGGAAACAGCAGTTCAGCTCCTGGTTAAGTACTTTATGGCTGATGAACCACCTTGCAAGTATATAGGTAAAAAATTAGCAACATTTGATGCAATCATCTTTTTGGTAGGCGTTGAAATTTATTACCTACTTTTTTTAAACATTTTATCGTTAACGTAACGTTAGTAATAATAGTTCATTTGAAACATACAAAAAATACTATAAAATTCAAACAATTCATACGAGATCGATTTTTTTCGAATATTTACCAAAAATCAAAATCCTTACACGAAGAACTTACTTGTTTTACGATGTCAAGAAATCTTCCTTCATGCTGCGTTAAAAATGTATTTATTTAATTCAGGTATCCACAAATACCCAACGGCACAAGCGAATTTGGAGAAATTGTGGCGTGATACCATTAAAGACAAGTTGTCTCTAGTTTGTGTAGAAGACACAGACAAACCGACAAACATTATCAGCGTCAACGTGTTAACAGTAGCTTCGAAGGACGACAAAGAAGAACCATTCAAAGTGAGAAACGTCAATGTGAAATTTGCCGCCATTTTTTTTTTTTTTTGGTGTCAGCCCATGTATATCAGCCTATGTTTTTTTTGTCAGTAGAGATTTTTTATTTGCTTTTTTATTTATAATTTTATTTTTTTCAGATCGATGCTTATGATGTTTATTTTATTTTAAATTTGCTGCCGTGGAGATACATATATAAGTAGGTAAACTACAAAGTTTTTTATTTATTAGCACAAATTACATACCTACATACCTATTATAATTAATAATATCATAATGGTATTGTCTCTTTTTTATTATTTTATCTTGCTTGCTTATGTTATGTTGAATCGTACGTAAGAAATATTTTTTTTTAATTCAACAGAGCGAAGACAAGATCTGGGCCAAGTTATTCGGCGCTGTTGACATGGTTTCCCGTGGCGTCGATATCTTCGAGCGTTTTGGTGTGAATCAGTACTTGACAGCTTATGGGCTGGTGGTAGACCCAGCTTGGAGAGGCTTGGCGATTGGCAAGGAGATGCTTCTTGCGCGGTATTATTTTAATTCTAATGTGATTATTCGTGGTTCATATGATTCACTATTAACTACACTATTAAAAATATTTCTTTTTTTTTCAATAATTAATAAATCTTATTCTGGACTGAAATTTGTCAGGCAACCCATTTGCAATATTTTTTTGAGATATTAACTTTAATATAAAATATGTTTCATTAAATAAGCATCTCGGTGAAGATCGTTTTATATCGGGATCTTTGACTATAAAGAGTATTCATATAAGTTTGTATATCATTGCGATTTGAATTTAATACCTACTGGCAGCCTTAACAAAAATAGTAATTTGACAGTAAAATATCAAAATCAATCAAAATTACCACCAAAGTTTGTGAATCCGTCCAAATTGTAAACAAAAATGAAAAATCCACCCCGTAAGCAAAAACGCTGTATTTGTGACACCGAGGGCCTATTAAAACGCATCACAGGCCACCCACCTCCGTTGCAATCTACGGAAATAAATAAAATACGCCTTGGTCTCTTCACTGAGAGGAATTCTGATGGCACTGCCTATTTAGTACTACGAGGTAATGACATCTACGATCGGTATAAAAAACGCATTTGTGACGCTGATATTCGTGCAATATACGTATACATCCGGGATTCCCCGAAACGCATCACAAGGCTCGATCTAGCATACAATAAAATAACAGACGTCGGCTTTTTCAAACTATTGAAGAAACTTCTCGTAAAAGGCCGATCGAGCATTATAAACTTGAACATCATGAACAATAATTTAACGGAGACGTCCATTTTGAATTTATCAAAATACGCGGAGCTTTTGAAACTCAAATATCTAAGGATCAATGGAAACGATTTCGGCGCAAAGGGTGGTGAATATTTCGCAGACTTTCTAGTTAAAAATAAAAGTCTTGAGTACTGTGATATTGGTGAAACAGGACAAACGCTTACAAGCATAGCCCATATTATTACGGCTTTGAGAATCGACCACGGCGCGAACAGCACTTTGAAGGTACTTGATTTGAGTCGAGCTGTACCATTGTTTAATCGATATTCATATGAAACAAAGTGGCTTGCCTATCACATAGAATACCTGTTAGAGAGAAATAAAACTATCATCGAACTGCATCTGCAAAAGAATGAATTCATCGGCCATGATGTAGAATATTTTATACGCGGTCTGCGAAAAAATAACACCTTACTTTACTTGGATTTAGGATATAATAAAATCGGTGATTATGGAGCAGAGTTATTTGCTGAATATCTTAAAGATAATCCCGCTTTAATATTATTAAACATAGCTGGTAATAGTGTTCAAGACACAGGAGCGAAAGCGTTAAGTTTTGGATTACCATTTTCAAAAATACGTGCGTTAGATGTATCTTATAATAAAATAACAGACGACGGCATCCAGCATTTATTGAACACATTGAAAAAGGCGTATTATTTACGGTTTTTCAACATATTTGGAAATAAGATTGGCCACGAAACCTGTGTTATTATAGAACGAATGTTGTTGAGTGGTGCGTTATTTCAACATACTATAGATGTTAAATTATACCAAGTAGATGAGGTTTTATATGCAGCGTATTATCCAAACCCAGCTGATAGGAATAAGCACTTATATTATTGTGAAATAGACTTCGGATTCGCTCAACCAATCTATCATATCAAACGTAATGTGTTGCCAGAAAAGAGGATCGTAAAAGTTGACTGTAAACAACGACACAAACTTGATAAGACAGACTAAATGTTTTTTACGTTATTTTAGTGTAATTATTCTTTAATCATGTGCGGAATGTGTTTAATTTTTGTTCTTGTAATTAGTTTTTTATAGGTCAATATTGTCTCTTTTAAAATTTGTAACGTTTAAAAGAAATAAAAATCTTGATAAAACAGTTTTCCTTTTATTTCAAAATGGCGGTTATAATATTAATTAACACGCTTTTATTAGCTTCACCTGTATGCTTGTACGTAACCAACTCCTTTTTGATGAGTGATAAATTCATCGTAAACAACAAATATATATTTTTTCAGTTTATCGCTCTGCAAGGCCTTAGGCATAAAAGTGACAGCGACAGTTTTCACGGCCGCAGCGTCGCAGTCTGTGGCCAAAAAGGCGGGATTCCATGACGTTTTTGTGATGACGTACGCAGAGTTGGCGCGAAAAGGCTTCAATTTTCCCGGCATTGAAGAAAACACGACTTGTTCTAAATTAATGGCTCTTGTTATTGAATAAATTAATAATTAATTCAACATATTATGTCTACATGTCATTGCGTAATGATTGTTGTTTTAAATGTGTTAAAGGTATAATATCAATTATTGTTTTGATGTTATAAATATTTCTAGTCATTTCGAAAACCATGTAGTCCTAATCTATAGTATGCTTGTTAGCTGACATTAACAATAACGTAGGTAAAAAAACTTTTTTTGTAAGTAGTACACATTTACGACCATACAAAATATATAAACTAAGACGCTGCAAAATAATAATTTTCATTGAACAATATTTTTTTCATTGTAGAGCGTATTTCGGAAGCACATTGTAAATACGAATTCTTCGTATATCTTTCCGTTTATCGTTTGAAAACGTGTGTTGTGCTGTGTTAAAGTTCTAACTAGTCTGTCAAACGAGCTGTGTCCCGTAAAAACGGCGGCAAATTTAAAAAAAAATGTGGTAATTATAGTATCCCTTATACTTTATAGTACTGAAAAATACCGTCGTGATAGTAATGTTACAGATATTTCAGAAATAAAGCCAAATACGTAGTAAATAAGTTAAAAACATGATATTAGCAAAATGAGCAAAAGTTTTGAACTTTTGACAGATAATAGTGCTGCCATACCTAATAGGTATATTATGAAGAAACCAGTAAAATTGTTATAGATTATCTAAGTAGATTATATTATTATGGATACGACTCGCTTGACAGTCTCTTGTATATTATTGTATCTCGTATACAATATACATACCTATTACCTATTACGAAGATTTAAACATTTAAAGTAGAAAGTTAAAATCCGTGTTTTCCAATTACAGCACTAGAGCGCATTATGCGGCATAATGCTTAACGTTGAATGTTCCAACTACAGCAACGCTTCGCACAATCGAGCACTCTAAGTAATGCGCGTGAATTGATGCGTGCAATCGATTTATCGTTAGTAATTATTAATTGTTGGAAAAAAATTTAAAGCTTTCGTTTCATTGTAGTTTTTTCGAAATAATCAAAGTTAATTCAAATTGTGTTAAAAAAATAAATATAAGTATGGATGAAGGTACAAACATTGAAAAAAATGTTAATGAAATAATCAAAATCCAAATTACTTAAAATAACCGTAAATATTTTTCAACCAATTATTATGTATACCACTTTATTTACACATTAATGAGGTTATTGCTAACTCTATGAATATTTTTTTTTTCAACACTGAACTTAGCGCAACCTGCTGGTGCGTTTCACGTTCCAATTAAGCATCAGCATAATTCGGCATTGTGCGCCACTGAGTCGCATTATGCTCTGTAATTGGAAAACAGCCAATAAGTAATAAGAACATATTATGTATGATAAGCAATGTTATTGTAGTCGTTCAGTTTTATTATATTGATAAATAAATTGAAATAAAGTGTGAAAGTAAATAGTTTGTATTATTTCTTTCTAATCCTGTAGACACAGAATAAATAAGAGCTATACAACTATTAACTAATAATTAGATAATTACTTAATAGCACCCTAATTTAAATTATTTTTTAATGTCTACTAAAGTTTACTTATTGTTATTAGGCTTAAGTATGGCTGAAGTATTTAAAGAAATAAGATTATTTTGGCTACATCACTGCATAGTATAAAACAAAGTCGCTATCGCTGTCTGTCCGTTCCTATGTATGCTTAAAACTTTAAAACTACTCAACGGATTTCGAAGCGGTACATAACTTTCTAACTAGGTGACCATGGCTTAAAAAAAATAAGGGACAAATTGCTTGAAAAGCAAGCAGCTTAGTTTATGTAAAAATAAACTAAAATATAGTGTACCTACGTATATTGTACCCTAAAAGTGTAAAGACCGTAAGTTATAATTTTCATTCATAGCTGAATAATACTATTTTTATCGTATCCTTATCTCTACGTTCTCGAGAATTTCGCTTTCAAGTCTTAAATTTAAATATTTTTAAACGATACATAATTCGTGAGATGGTGCAAGTTAAACAAAATTCATGGTCACCCTAACTACCATTTCTACATAAACGTTAATAATTGGTTGAGTAATGAGTTGTCAAAACGTTAGACAAGGACCATTCCCTTTTGGGAGACCTCTCGCTCGGACCGTTTATGGTAAGCTTCCGCTTATAAGGGAAAAACAACCTTAAGTGTATTTTAATAGATCACATTTTATCAAAAAAAATATTTTTTGGTGTACTGTCTATTATAATTAATAGTTTAGCGTCTTTGATTACATTATGTAGACTCTACATTGTAGAGTGACTCTATGGGCACATAAAAATATGACTAGAACCCTGTGCTAGAACCTAATTATTTTAGATAGAATACCAGAATAAAAATAAAAAACTCGTATAATACTTTTGTAACTATTTATTGACACCAATATTAAACTTATATTCTAAATAATAACAAATTATCTTATGCAATACTTAACTAAACATAAAAAATCAACACATTTAAAGAAAAACTAAAGAAAAAGGTCTATGTATATTATTACGTCCGCCAGCTGAAAAATATACATAGGCCTTGCATTTATCGAGCAAAAATTATTTCTACTACAACAGTATAAAAATCTTCCACTTATATATCTAAACTAATATTATACCTACATAATGAAGAAATATTTTTTGTTGGTATTTGTTTAAAAACTTATAAAAATATATATTCGAAAACTCTTTCGCCAGAAAGCTTGTTATTTCTGAGTGAAATATGCAATATTCTGTTAATACAAGGGTAGAGTCGAGCCGAGCAGGTAGTTTTAAACTTATTGTTATAGAGAAGAAAGTTTTATTGTTTAGTATAAGAATACCGCTATGTGGTCGAATTATTATTTCTTTAAAAATGTCTCATAGAGAACTTGAATGCTATAAAACTAAATATTACATGGATTTCATTAAAAAAAGGACTGGACCGATTATAAAAAATATTTAATTATTATAGAGTCGAGGGCCGAGGCTCTATTTTATATTTCTAGAGCCTATGATCTAATAAGTAAAAAGGTAACGCTAGGTTAGCCTACCATGCGTGGCACATCAAACTTCAGCCGTCTCTTTTTAGCTCACGATAGTTGAATCATGCCATCTCACTTTGACGTCTAATCGTGTGTGCGTGTGCCGTTTTTGAGGATAGAATATTGTATTGGTAACGTACGTACCTTTTTACTTATAATCATTGCATAGAGCAGACATAAACAGAAACTAGGCACTCTAAATGAAAATATTAGGGATGTAACGATACATGATTTTGCCGATACGATACCGATACCGATATTTGTAATAAAATATCGGCGATACCGATACCGATACCGATATCGATGGCTTGGAGAAAAATAAATAGTGAATTATGCATAAAAGTTACCAACATTTAACAGATACTCAACTGTAAATCGTATTCTTTTAAATAACAATGCCAAATCAAAAAACAAGAAAACCATTTATTTTAGTATTATTATTTTGCAAAGTCAGTTAAACTTTAAGTTATACACATTACACATACAATCAGTTCCTAATAAAAGTTTACTATTGGTAGAGTTTTTTCAAAAAACAAAGTGCGCACGCGCGGGCGGCCTCCCGCATCGTTCATTGGGCGCGGTTTTTTGAATTGTTTGATATCGGTATCGGTTGTTTTATAATCGGCGATACCGATATATCGGCTTGCCGATTATATCGGCCGATATATCGGTATCGGTATCGGTATCGTTACATCCCTAGAAAATATCATTGGGTTAATCAAAACGTTTTGGACATAAAGTAACCCATTCACTGCGAGACAATGGCAAAATTGTACCAATGCAGTGCTGCCATAAATATTAAATAGCTACATATAGCTTATCTGTTGGATATAATGACGTTAAGCGATTCGCTTAAAATTCGCCAATCGGATGTTTTCAATGGGCTCACGGATGGTTGGATGACCAATAAGAATTGAGCAGAGAAATCATTCTTGGCGTTTCTCTATCTATTGATATTGATTATGTAGCATTTAGCAATTTTAGCAAGCGCTCTATCGATGTGAAAACTCTTAAAATCTTTGTGAAAAGTATAAAATTAAAATCTTAAATATGCACCTAAAAAGAATCGTTCTACACACTACTTTCCAAAATTATTTTAAAATCAACTAAAAGGGTAAAATTCTTACTAAAATGTAATAGGTATAAATCTTCCTATATCAAATCAATCGCGTCATAATGTTTAAATACACACTAAAAAGGTAAATATCTAAAAACTATTATAACTTATCTAGCACTCGCGATAATCATATCCTATGCACGCCCTTATATTTCGCTGCAGAAATGTACCTTTGTCCACCCCATGTATTCCTTTAATCTATTTTTAAACTTATGCAAAAGATACAGTAGGTAATTCAAAATTAAAAATGTAAAAAACAATATTTTTTTAATGCAGAAAAGTCAGGTTAGTAATACAATATAAAATTCAAGAAGGGTTTACATCGATACAATTACATTCAGACCGTTTTTTGTTAAAAAAAAAAAGAATTTTTAACCGAAAAATAGATTTCTAGATGTTTTATACGTGTTGTAGGTATGTTCTAGTGCTCGCCAAGATTACATAAACATACATTAGATTTCTTTTCTTTCTTAGAACAAAAAATAATACTTTTTTTAGAAAAAATAACTAAAAAACGCCTTCAAACAGTCAATCCTAAACCCAATTTAAATGGGACTACATGTCAGGCAGATTTCAAATAAAAAAAGAATTATCAAAATCGTTTTACCCAATCACAATGAGTAATTCTGAGATAACAAGCCAAAAAAAAAACAAAAAATACAGTCGAATCGAGCATTTGCTGCTTTTTTTGAATTGGGTTAAATATAAAGAAATAATTTTCCAAAATGTCGAGGGCTAAAGTAACACGGAGAGAGGTAAGTTTGACTACTGCTATTTTATTTATTTATATCAGATATAGGTCCATACAAAATCATACTAATATTATAAACGCGAAAGTTTGTAAGTATGGCTGTTTGTTACTCTTTCGCGTAAAAACTACTGAATGGATTTATTTTTTCAATAATATAGTTTATGCTTCATGTACGAGCAAGCACGTACAAAGTGCAATAAAGCGCTTTGCTTGCATATTCCGTAACCTAAATAATTGTATCCAATATTTCACATTTTATATTATATTCAAATCAGTTCATCGCCGACGGTCATTAAGAGTACCTCGCGTGACTCATCCATCCATTATATAGTTATTATATTCAGTTAATACAAGTTTTTATATTTTAAATAATTATTTTATTTCTTATTAATTAATTATACACACGTACGGGATAGGCCCGTACACTTCAGAATACAAAATCTATAGAAATACTTGATTTTACCCGCGGGTGAAACCGCGCGGCACAGCTAGTAAGTAGTACAAGATGTTTATGTAAACTACATAACTTCAACATTAATTCATGTAGTATATAAATATATAAAATACCTACATACAGAATAAATAGCTTAACTTATTAAAAACTAGCTTTCCACCCGCTGTTTCGCCCGCGTTTTCAAAGAATAATAGTTCCCGTTCCCATGGGATTTCCGGGATAAAACCTATCCCATGTGTTAATCCAAGTTACTCTCTGTATGTGTGCTTAATTTCATTGTAATCGGTTCAGTAGTATTTGCGTGAAAGAGTAACAAACATACATACACATACATTCATCCTCACAAACTTTCGCATTTATAATATTAGTAAGATAGGATAGGATTAGTAGGATTGTAGGACTAAAGATTCGCATTGAACTCTTTTCTAGAACTACTAAACTTTATATCAATCGATTTTGAAGTCAAGAGCTAATTTTACATAGTTTGTAAAGCAAAAAAAAAGTTTAAATAATTAAATTTGGTTTTGTTGAAGAAAATATATGCTAAGTAATTATTTTATATTTTTTAACAAAAATCTAAAAAACCGCCGTCGAATTGTCAAAACTAAAACTTAAATAAGACCACATGGCAGGCACCAGCTTGCAAATAAAAAAAAAATCATTATCAAAATCGGTTCACACAGTCAAAAGTTCTGAGGGACCTACCTAACAAAGCCAAAATAATAGTCGAATTGAGAACCTCCTCCTTTTTTTGAAGTCGTTTACAAATACTCAATTAATAGGTTAAAAAAGTCACTTTTCTGTCAGTTCGTTTTTATTATATTATGTAGGTATGTAATAAAAGCAAATATTATTGAAAATACTTAAATCACCTTTTCTTTTTTATTATTTTTGTAGTTGTATCACTATGTTTTACCTTATTTATTTAAATTGTCAATTTTACATTAAATATATGAAATAAATGGATTTCAAATTAAATTAAGAGAAACACAAATAGTATATTAGCTAGCACAATCAAAACAATATGTATGTGTGTTCTATTGTTACTATAAAATGACTGAGACCAAAATCTAAACGCTTTTTTTGACTGTAAACCTCTCTGATATAAATATTTCAAATTAATTTTGTTTTGAGATTAAAAATTGTGCATATTGCAATAAAAACAATAATGAAATTAGTTAATTGTTTTTTAGAATTAAAATCATTTGTTAATTGATTTGCATGAGAAAATATAAAAAAAAGTTATCGGCCAATAACATTATATACCATCAGTTATAATTTGACAATTTTAAATAAACAAGGTATATAAAAACATTAAAAATATTTCGCCATATCTCATGAAAATATTTAAATAGATAGTTTAATGTATATCTTTAATAACTTGCATCAAACAAGATTCTCAAGTACTGTGTGGTAAAAAAAATTTAAATTCCATATATTTTTGTCATAGATTAAATATGTATTAAAAAATTAAAAAATGGATCACGGACTGTAAATTTTAATAGATAAATTGCTAGATATTAAGATAATTGTCAAAATAAATGAAAATTGAAAAAAAAAAATACCGGCCGAATTGCGAACCTCCTCCTTTTTTTAAGTTGGTTAAAAAGCATATATTTTTCAAAGAACAAAGGCATTTCATTGATAAAAACAATGCTGAAGTTTTAATATTTAATTCAATACAACATAGTGCACATGTAACTATAATATTTTATCAGAAATAGCTATGTAGAGCCAAATTAATGACAATATCGATTGGTGTAATAATACAAGTTTGTCCTATTTTACAAACACACAGTATAACAACCTTACTCTTAGGGCTGATTTTTCAATCGTTGGTTAAAACTTATTCGTCGAATAACATATTAAACTACCATTTCAAAAATTATTTTCTTCTTGCCTTTATTTGACAGTTTATAGGTGACATTTTAATATTATCGTGTAATACTTTATTGGACTGGTAAGTTTTAACTAAGGATTGAAAAATCGGGCCTTAGAAGATTTACAATACATTCAATACAAGAATTGCATAGGTGCTTGCAAAATATACGCTTTAAAGAACCAATATTATTACAAGCAGTTTCAAAATGATCGAACTTGTAACAAATATTGGTCCTTTAAAATATTTTTTAAACACAGATGGATGTAAAAATTGCTACACAGTTTAAGTCAATTGCAAGAGCGGGCTTTGCTGAATTTTCGCATTGGATTTTGTCCAAAAATATTGTGAAAAGGAAGGGCTGAATGGGTGTGATAAAGGATTTGCTATGGGGGTGTTGAGTAAAAAATTTAGATATTCTATTTTGTGGGAACATAGTTTATATTAAGATAATTGTGAAAAAAATTTAAGCAATAATGATGAATCAAGATTCATTCTTTTAACTTTTAACATCTTCCCACAAGGATAGAATTTCAAAAACAAAATAATAAAATGAACACAAATAAAAATAAAAAGAAATCGCAAATCAATAGCTGTGCGTAAAAAAATTAAAAACCAAAGAAAACGAAATTAGGTTTTACCAAAAAACTCCAAACGTTTACCCAACAGCGCTGAGAATTGTTCCAGCTGTGTGAACTCTCGATTATACTGCCTATTATAAGATGACGGAGTATAGAGATTTGAGGCATTCGGAGATGTGGAAGTCAATAACTTCAGTACTATAGACTCAATCTTGGAATTCCTCTTGTCAATGTGAGCAATTTTTACACCCAACGCTTCTGTGTTCAATATCATTTTCTGCAGCTTATTCCTGCTATGCTGCATGCCAAACTCCATGATGTCACAGTGCTTGCATTTCTTTGGGTACGGGCCCAATTCATGGTCCATCAGCGTGTCCGATTCTAGTGTGGACCATGATCGCTTTAATGCGTTGGACGATAACAAGTCCAAGTACGACTCCTCGAAGCTCCTCATGGGCATTAATGTTCTCTCTATATCTTTAGGGAGCGGTGGCGGAGGCTTCTTGAATGTGAAGTCAGGGGCCGGTTCCTCGGGAGGCGGCGGCGGAGGCGGCGGCAGCGGCGGGGGCGGCGGCGGCGGTTGCAGCGCGAGGGCTGCTGAAGCACTCATGGGAGATGCCTCAGACAATTGACTATTAGTAGTTCTTTTATGCGTGAACGCATGAGGAGGCAGATAACCAGTTCTGTAGAAGTTCTGCTCCTCAAACACGTCCGCATGAACATATTTGCAGTTTGCAAACTTGCAAACTTTTGTTTGGAAGTCCCGACAGAACGTATACACGCCGACTAGCTGGGAGACATCGAATATATGCGCAAACCGGCACGTGCCGATTCTTTTGCACGTGCCACGGATGTAGTCGCGGCATATGGTCACTCGGGGCTTCACATCTTCTTGCTCCGGTTGCTCTTGCGTAGTTTTGTCCTCACTATCGTAAGGCCCGTACGCTCCGGTGTATTCATGGTCTTCGACCTCTTGCTTCACGGTAACATTCCATGGTTCGTCCGGCGGAGGCGGTACGGGCGGCAAGGGCGGCTGGATTTCCGTCTTTTTTTCTGGGTTGATGTCAGGCGGCGGGGGAGGCGGTGCCTGAGCCACATCAGCCGACTCACTGCGATCCATCTTCGACCGTATAAATTTCTTCATCTTTTGAAGATTCGGAGACGATTTAAACTTAATCAAGTGCTCTGCTACGCCTACTCGTCTAGGTAAATTTGCACCTGCGCACGACTCCTGCATTTACATCGATTTGTACGGAATTGCATTCACTTTGTTATTGTTCCAGGAATACAAATCGATAGCATCTTATATAAACCGAAATGATATTTTATCTTCGGTTAACTTAAGACATATGCAACGAATTTCATCATCATGATTGAAGCTAAGGAATTATTTTAGCACAATATATTAATCCCATTTATTCACATTATTGTAAATTTAGCAACCATTTCCTTTGTACACTTCGACAAGTGGCAACTGACAGAACGCCATCTTTGTGTTGCGTTCATTTCAGCCATTGGCCGCTGGCGTGCTATTTATTTTGAGATTTTGACAATATACCACAGAGTAGGTACTACAATGGACAAAAGTTATCAAAATCAGCGATATGCTCACAGTAATCTAGTAATGATGCTGAAGAAGTTGAGAAGAGAAGTTGTACTTAATAAAATTTACAAAACTTATGTTATGGCATTTTTATTTTCTATAAAAGTAAAGTAGTAAAGAACAATATGATATAGGTACCTACTTGTTCAGTGTTTTAGAAATTAATAGTTATCATTTTTATACGCTTATTATTATATATTTTATCTTTTAAAAATGATAAGCTTCTTGTTATACACTTGTTAAACATCCTTATATTAGTAGCTGATTAGGATAATGGAGATTATGAGTGCTTTAGGGATGAAGAAATTATTCACATATTATTCAGGTACATATTATTAAATCTCATGACATCGTAAATTCCAAAGCAAGAAACTTTTAAATCCTACGAGGAAGTCAAATTCTGCCCATTTGTTCATAGAAAGATTTTATACATTCATACGATACATATTATCATCAATATACACATTTACACACTCGTTTTTCAAGCAATTTGTCCTCTAATTTGTTTGGCCATGGTAATTAGAAAGAGACAATTTCTCAATGGGAACTCTCTCACCAAACGCGCCATAGTGCACCGTCTAGTTAACCAAAGAGTATAGTAACTATGTATATCTCGGATGTATATAGTTAACTTTTGTTTGTCTTTGTTAATCTGTATATATTGACAAAGTATGACATACTTGAACTCGGAGCAATTAGGTAACAAGCCTTGTTAGAGCTAGCGCGCAAGAGCAACTTTTGTCTCCGCAACTATTTTGTCTCTCCCATCAACTCTATGGGCTAGTAAGAAAGTGCGCGCACGCGTAGCGACGCAACTCCCACCAAAGTTGATCCAACAAAAGTTGCTCTTGCGCACTAGCTCTAGCTCTATAGCGCGCAAGAGCAACTTTTGTCTCCGCAACTATTTTGTCTCTCCCATCAACTCTATAGGAAGTTGCGTCGCTA